>JAJIBD010022532.1:0-297098 GCA_021461705.1 Cryptotis parvus
AGAGCCCCAGGTCACCGGCAGAAAAGGTGGAACTCACAACCCCACAAGTCCGAGCGGAACCGAAGTAAAACCGTTCATTTTGAACTCTCACCCGGCCTGTCTGCATCTCGGGTAGAGTCTCTGGGGTCAGGGCTGGTCGAGCGGGCTCCTGGGGCTGTGGTAGAGCCCCAGGTCTCGGCAGAAGGTGGAACTACAACCCCCAGAAGTCCGAGCGGAACGGAAGTAAACCGTCATTTTGAACTCTCACCCGGCCTGTCTGCATCTCGGGTAGAGTCCTGGGTTGTGCGGCTGGCTGGGCGGGCCGCATGGGCCGCTTATTATTACTAAAACTAGGAAATTCAACACCAAGGGTAGGTAATACCCTCAAGAAAAAAGAAACAGTACACTAGAGGAATCTATCCCTGAACACCACAACACCATGGGAAAACAAACGCAGATCCCCAGCTCAAAGAACAGATGAAGGAATTGACCGTGAAGAATCAAAAAAGAATACAGATATGCATGATCACTCTGACAATGAAATTAGAGAGGAAATTGGTAGGATGTTTAAGGAGCTCAACGAAAAAATTGAGCAGATGTCCAATAAAAATACAGGAGAACATAAACGAAGCAGTTGAAAGGGCAGTCAATAAACTACGGGAGGAAATGAGAGCAGAAATGAGAACCATGCAAAGAGAAATATTATCACTTAAAAACTCAGTAGATGAAATGAAAAAACACAATCGGGGCTCTCAACAGTAGGATGACAGCAGCGGAAGAGAGAATCCAGTGAGACTGAAGATGAGCTGCAGAAAGCACTCAGAGAACTACATAAGATGGAAAAAGATCGGAAAATGGATCAGCAACGGAACAGAGAACAATGGGATGAAGCCAGGCGGAACAACATAAGAAATCATCGGAGTCCCAGAGGGACAGGAAAGTAACCCCAAGGAAATTAAAACAGTTAAAAAAACATCCTGGCTGAAAAGTTCCCAAGTTAAAGGATGAAGGCATCCAGATCCAAGAAGCCCGACGCGTACCAGCAAGAAGAGACCCCAATAGAAAGACCCCAAGACACATCCTAGTCAAAGTAATGGATGCCATAGACAGAGACAGAATTCTTCAGGCAGCAAGATCAAAGAAGGAAATTGTACAAAGGAGCATCCATTCGACTTTCAGCAGACTTCTCAGAAGACACCCTCCAAGCCCGAAGGCAGTGGTGGGATATAGTAAAAAAAACTTAATGAAATGAACGCCTCAGCAAGAATTCTTTATCCAGCTAAACTCTCACTCAGATTTGAAGGACAGATATACAACTTCTTGGATAAACAACAGCTTAGGAACTTTGTAAAAATCAAAACCAACCTTAAAAGAAGGACTGAATGATCTACTATAAGACGAGACATAACCCAAAAGAACAACCAACCTATACAGAAAGATGGCACAAAAATCCCATGACAATAATATCTCTCAATGTCAACGGTCTAAATGCACCAGTTAAGAGACACAGAGTGGCAAAATGGATCACAAAATTGAATCCGACATTCTGCTGCCTTCAAGAAACACACCTGAACAATCGGAGCAAAGACAGGCTCAAAATAAAAGGCTGGAAAACAATCCTTCACTCAAACAACCCATCCAAAAAAGGCTGGGGTAGCCATACTGGTATCTGACAACATAGACTTCAGGCTGAAGAAGGTCAGAAGGGACAGTGAAGGTCACTTGTTAATAGTCAAGGGATGCATATAACAGGAAGAAATCACGCTATTAAACATATATGCACCCAATGAGGGGCCAGCAAAATACCTAAAACAACTACTAATAGACTTCAAAGAAGACATTGACAGCAACACAATTGTAGTTGGAGACTTCAACACTGCTCTATCAACCCTGGATAGATCAACAAGATTGAAACTTACCAAGGAAATACTGGCCCTAAAAAGAGGAGAGATGGAAGAAAGAGGGGTTGGTAGACATATACAGGACATTTCATCCCCAAAAAGCTGAATACACTTTCTTCTACAGTGCACATGGAACATACTCAAAAAAATAGATCACATGCTGAGCCATAAATCATACCTCCATAAAATCAAGAAGATAGAAATTGTGCCAACTATTTTTTCAGACCATGATGCACTGAAAATAGAAGTTAATTGTACACAAAAACGGAGACCAATACCAAGTACCTGGAAACTAAACAGCTCACTGCTGAACAACCAGCAAGTCATAAAAGAAATCAAAGAGGAAATCCAAAGATTCCTTGAAACAAATGAGACTGAAGACACGAATTACCAGAACTTGTGGGATACAGCAAAAAGCAGTGTTAAGAGGCAAGTTCATAGCTCTTCAGGCATTCATCAGAAAAGAAGAAAAGGCCATCATAAACAGTCTGACATCACAACTTAAGATCTTAGAGAGTGATCAACAAAAAGGAGCCCAACCCAAGCAGAAAGAAAGAAATAATAAAACTTAGAGCAGAAATCAATGAGATGGAATGTCAAAAAACAATCCAGAAGATCAACGAAACCAAAAGCTGGTTCTTTGAAAAAATAAAAAAGATTGACAAACCACTTGCAAGACTTGTAAGAAAAGGAAAAGAGAGAACCCAAATAAATAGAATCAGAAATGAAAACGGAGACATCACAACTGAAAACACAGAAATTCAAAAAGATCATCAGAGATTACTATGAGAGCCTGTATGCCACGACAAACAAGAGAACCTAGAAGAAATGGACAAATTCCTGAATTCCTATAGCTTCCCAAGTCTGCAACAAGAAGATTTGGAATACCTCAACAAACCTATCTCCATCGAGGAAATAGAATCGGTAATCAAAAGTCTCCCCCAAACACAAAAAGCCCAGGCCCCAGATGGATTCACCAGTGAATTCTACAAAACCTTTAAAGAGGACCTACTCTCAATTCTTTTTTAAGCTCTTCCGGCAAATTGAAGAAACAGAAATACTCCCAAATAGCTTTTATGAGGCACATATCACCCTGATACCCAAAGCAGACAAAGATGTCACAAAAAAAGGAAAACTACAGACCAATCTCCCTGATGAATACAGATGCTAAGATCTTCAACAAAATACTAGCAAATAGAATCCAAAGAGTCATCAAAAAGATTGTACACCATGACCAAGTGGGATTCATCCCGGGAATGCAAGGATGGTTCAACATCCGCAAGTCAATCAACATAATACATCATATCAACAAAAAGAAAAATAAAAACCATATGATCATATCAATAGATGCAGAGAAGGCATTTGACAAGATTCAACACCCGTTCATGATGAAAGCTCTCCGCAAAATGGGGATTGAAGGAACCTTCCACAAGATAATCCAGGCCATCTACTACAAGCCCACAGCGAAGCATCATTCTCAATGGGGAAAAACTGAAAGCCTTCCCCTTAAGATCAGGGACAAGACAAGGCTGCCCACTCTCACCACTTCTATTCAATATAGTACTGGAAGTACTTGCCATAGCAATCAGGGAAGAAAAAGACATTAAGGGCATCCAGATAGGGAAGGGAAGAAGCCAAGTTATCACTATTTGCAGATGACATGATATTATACCTGGAAAACCCAAAACTCTCTACCAAGAGGCTCCTAGAAATAATACATTCTTATAGTAGAGTAGCAGGGTACAAAATCAATACCCAAAAAGACAATGGCCTTCCTATATGCAAACAGCGAAAGAGAAGAAAGGGACATTAAAGCAACTATCCCATTCACAATTGCGCCGCAGAAAATCAAATACCTAGGAATCAGTTTGACAAAGAATGTAAAGGATCTCTACAAAGAAAACTACAAAACGTTACTTCAGGAAATAAAAGAAGACCTGAGGAAATGGAGACACATTCCCTGCTCATGGATTGGAAGGATTAACATTATCAAAATGGTAATACTCCCTAGAGCTTTATACAGATTCAATGCGGTCCCTATAAAGATACCCATGATGTTCTTCAAAAGAAATTGAACAAACACTCCTGAAATTTGTATGGAATAATAAAAACCCCAAGAATAGCTAAAGCAATCCTTGGGAAAAAGAAGATGGGAGGTATCACTTTCCCCAACCTCAAGCTCTACTACAGAGCAGTTGTAATTAAGACAGTGTGGTATTGGTATAGAGACAGACCCGTAGACCTATGGAATAGAACTGAGTATCCTGAAACGCACTCCACAAATATACAACCACTTAATCTTCGATAAAGGAGCAAAAAAATATTAAGTGGAGCAAAGAAAGCCTCTTCAACAAATGGTGCTGGGAAAACTGGGCAGCTACATGTAAAAAATGAACTTAGACCTCCTTCTAACGCCATGCACAAAAGTCAGATCAAAATGGATTCTAGATCTCGATATCAGACATGAATCTATAAGGTACATCAAAGAAAACATAGGAGAAACGCTCTATGACATCAAAACGAAAAGTATCTTTAAAGACGACACACCACTGACCAAGCAAATGGAAGCAATGATAAACAAATCGGATTATATAAAATTGAAAAGCTTCTGCACCTCAAAAGAAACGGTGACCAAGATACAAAGACAATCCACAGAGTGGGAAAGGATATTCACCCAATACCCATCTGACAAGGGGTTAATATCCAGGATATATCAGGCACTGGTAGCACTCCACAAGAAGAAAACAGCCAACCCCATCAAAAAATGGGGAGAAGAAATGAACAGAAGCTTCCAAAAAGAAGAAATTCGAATGACCAAAAGGCATATGAAAAAGTGCTCTTCATCTTTAATCATCAGGGAGATGCAAATCAAAACAACAATGAGGTACCATCTCACCCCACAGAGACTGGCACACATCCAAAACAGCAAGAACAACCGGTGCTGGCGTGGATGTGGGGAAAAAAGGACTCTGATCCACTGCTGGTGGGAGTGCCGACTGGTCCAGCCCTTTTGGAAAACAATATGGGCATTCCTCCAAAAGCTAGATATTGAGCTCCCATTTGATCCAGCAATAGCACTCCTGGGAATATACCCTAGAGACCGAAAAACACATAGCAGAAACACTATCTGTACTTCTTTATTCATCTCTGCGCTATTCACTATAGCTCTGGAAACAACCTAAATGCCCGAGAACAGAGGACTGGCTAAAGAAACTGTGGTTCATCTACACTATGGAATACTATGCGGCTGTCAGAAAGGATGAAATTATGAAATTTACCTGCAAATGGATGGACATGGAGTCTATCATGCTGAGTGAAATTAGTCAGAAGGAAAAGGACAGATATAGAATGACTGCATTCATTAATAGGATATAGATACCAGTGTTTTAATAAATATGGGAAATGGTAATGTCAGATTAAAACTCACCACTGAATATACACAAAGAGACTTAAGTGATAAACTCTAAATATCTGCAGGGCTAGCCACAATGTGTAAAGTAAGAGGGAGAGAGATGCAGAGACAGAGAGAGAGATAGAGAGAGAAAGAGAGGAAACTGGGGTACCTGCTATAAAGGCGGGTGGGGGATGGGAGGGAGGGGGGGTACATTGGTGGTGGAAATGGGGCACTGGTGGAGGGATGGGTGCTGGAATACTGTATTACCAAGAACCAATTATGAACACCTTTGTAATTGTATGTTTCACGGTGGTATAATAAAAAAAAATAAAAAAAAAAAAATACATATGCCTTTTTCACAGCTCTCTGGGACTTTGTTATATAAGAAACAGCAATCATCACAAAACAGCATGGGAAAATTTGCACACAATATGTCAAATAAAGGATCTATATCCAGGCTATGTAAAACTCTCACAAAGCTTAACAACAAAGAACAACCCCACTAAAAACATGGGGGGGGTCAGAGCAATAGCCCAGCGGGTAGGGTATTTGCCTTACATGCTGCCAGCATGTGCCCGGCCCGGGTTCGATCCCCCTGCATCCCCTATGGTCCCCCCGAGCACCTCCAGGAGTAGTTCCTGAGTGCAGAGCCAGAAGAAACCCCCTGAGTATTGCCGGGTGTGACCCATAAAAGCAAAAAAAAAAAAACATAGGAAAAAGAGATGAACATAAAGAGGTGCTGTGTGAGCAATAAATACATGAAAATGCATTTATTGCTTATGATTATGCAAATGAAAATCAAAACAATGAGACATTATCTTCATTAGTGAGAAGACCATATATCAAAAAGACTACAAACAACAAAGGTTGGCAGAGATGTGTTAAAAAGAAACTTCAGTACAGAGGGTCTGTGCTTGAGTTCCATGCAACCAGCTGGGGTGGGGTCCCTCACTGGTCGCCTAAACCCTGCCAAGAGTTATCCCTGAGCACAAGCCAGAGTAAGTATGCCCTGAGCGCACCTATGAGTGGACCGCCCCCCAGTAAAACAAACCCTCACTCACTGCTGGTGGGAATGTTGTCTGATTCAGCCCTGTGGAAATAGTGTGGAGAATTCTCAAAAAGAAATAGAACTCCCTTTTGACCCAACTATTGTATTTCTTGGCTTCACCCCAGCACCCAAAAGCACTAATTTGAGAAAACATGTGTACATCTGTGTTCACTGCAATATGATTGCCAGGATATGGAAACAATGTGTCCTAAAATATGTGGATCAAATATACGTCTTTTAAAAAAAGACATACATGTGAACACACACACACACACACACACAATGGAATACTACACAGCCACAAGGGAAGATGCAATCATGTAGTTTGCTACCACTTGGATAGAACTGGAGGATTCCATACTATATAACGTGACTCTGAGGGAGAAGAGCAAATATCAATATTCTCACCTGAGTGTATAGAGTAGCATACATGAAGGAAACGGGAGGAATAAATGTGGGAAAACTCATGGCCCTGGATTACAGAAATTAAAATGTCAATAGAGGGAAGGACAAAGAGGGGAGAGAGACTGGTGGTATAGTGACTTTGATCAGGGGTTTAAATGCTTTGAAGATGTAGAGGTGAGTTAATTATACACATCAAAACTGCACAAACCAATTTTATTTTAAACATATGTCCCAAGCTGTAAGAATCAAGTATCTGAAAGACATTTAAGAAGGCAAAGTGGGGTGGGAGGGAACCCTGTGTCATAAGTGGAGATACCGTGGGTTTGGAATAGAAATTTTGTATGTCTGAAACCATTTTGTTAACAGTCCTGTAACTCACAGACCCTAATTTTATTTTAATGTTTCAAGGATGGTTGGTGGCCAGTAGTACAGTTGGTCACATGGTGACCTTCATTGTCAACACCACATGGATGATTGTTGGGTAACACACCCTACTGAGCCTTAGCCTCCAGCTACACTTAGCTTATGTGAAGAGCTGGTCCCTGCCTTTGGGGAAATTCCAGAGCAGACACAATGGGAGCTTGGACAGAATTGGATTGATTTAATAATTTTATATGGCATAGATGGGTAGAATATTCACAGCAATTTGGAGGTAAATCGTGAGGCCGCACAGCTGCCGCTGTAACGGGAAAGCTGGTTTCTGCTCTGCCGGGTGTATATGTGTCTGTGGTTCAAGCATTTCTGGGCTTGAAATACTCTCCTCTGAAGGGCGGGTCTCTGCAGGGTGGGTCCTTGTAGGCTGGGTTTCTGACAAGCCGGGCTGGGGACTGGATTAATCTGTTGGGTGGAGATCTTACGAGCTGCAGAGTGTGGATGGTGAAGATCGCTGCCAGCAAGGTGTGGGGGGGTTTCTCTGGGCTCTTCTGAGGCTCCATCGGGATGGTGGGCTCAGGTTGGAAGTTGCTCTCATGATCCATGGAATGCAGGGGGGTTCAACGGGGAAGCTGGTTTCTGCTCTGCCAGGTGTATCTGTGTCCCATGTAGGGGCGCTAGGGAACAGAGTATTGAACTGGGCAAGCAAGATTCATGGTAAAAAATATCTATGCCATATCACTTGATCACTTGAATCCTGGATCACTTGATATGGCATAGATATTTTTACCATGAATCTTGTTTGCCCAGTTCAATCCTCTGATCTCCCTACATGGGACATACATGTAGATATTCCAAGAGTACTTGGCCATGTTGGATCAACCATATATAATCAATTCTCCTAGTTCAAAGAGACATGCCAGTGTGCCTCCAAGCAAACTGATGTGACTCTGATTCTAAAGGTAATGCCATAGTGAATTATTCTGATGGATTTTGGACCTTAGTGGGATCCAGAGTCTGGGATCTACTAGGTATATAGTCATGGTAAAAGGTATTAATGCCATTTCCTACAAATTACATTCTGAACTGCTTTCTGGTTCAGAGATGCAGCCCCTCCCCCACTCTGCTAGGGTGATTTTACCTCAAGGAATCAGCTCTGGCTTTTGTGAAGCTTGAGCCATAAAGGCCCGCCTGAATATCTACATTTCAAAAGGGTAGATTACCTGGCTTCATCTCTAGATAGCCCAGACCACAATGGGCTGGGCTGGAAGATTTTGGCAAGCTTTTGTCTATAAAATAAGCTAGGAGAGGGTCCTTTTTGCCATTTTGGCTTCTCTTTGCTCTCCTCTCCTCCTCTCTGCTCTCTTCCCATTGTGGAAGAGAGCCTTAACTATGTTGTGGCAGCCATCTCGACCTACACGTGGCTGGGGCCCAGCAGGGAACCCTAAGTTTGGGGTTTTCCTATTGCTAATTTGTATGCCAGAACAAGTGTAAGAAAAGGCTCTTGAAGCTTTGCTGGACAGTCGCGTCTTTCTCCATCACTTCGGCTGCCGATCCCCTGGGGCAGAAAGGGATCTCTACACCCTGTTCCCAGACTTTGTTGGGGTGCACAGTGTTCCTAACAGATGAAGGGCTAGGGTCTGGGGATAAGAGTTCTGTGACTGACTTTACCTGTATCACAGTTCCATGTCCTACCAGTCACTGGGCTCCAGTGGACAGAGGAATAGCTATCATCTGGTTTAGAAGCTGAGACTAAGAGGGTCTCTTTATAGACAGGCCCAGTAATTCACCTGAACAGATTTATCCCAAGTGACTGTCCAATTCTAGACAGGGAAAAGTGGCTTATTTTAGATTGGGTCTTTGTTCTGTCTTCTTTTCTCAATCAATGTCTTCTCCCTTAATGAAAAATGCATGTAAGTGAACCAATCACTTCCACATATCCCAAATTACTACCTGCTTATTATAAGTTAAATTAAACTGTCAAATCCAGCTAATAAAAAAAGCCAAATCAGTGTGGCAAGCAGTGGTCTAGAGTCGCTTGGCCTGCCAGATCCTCCTGGCTCTTGGGAAATGTGGTATCACTTCCAATTCAGGCATAAAAACCTTCAAGTTGACTTTCTGATACTGCCCCATGACACCTGGGAATTGGCATTTATCCTCTTGGACGATATAAGGTATAAGGAACACCACCAATGGGCCAGGATGTGACACCTGGGAATTGGCATCTATCCTCTTGGACGATATAAGATATATCATCACCATGATATACCTTCACCAATGGGCCAGGATGCCGAAGACCATCCTACGTGCAGAATGGCTAGCCTGACTTTGCTGTTCACATAGAGTTGTAATAAGGCTGTGATTTTTTACAACAGAATGGGAAGGACACACAGGCAGATTATAAGAGGAAAAGACACAGATGGAGTGTGAGTACTTCCTTCTGCTCTCTCCCCTTCACAAGGGGTCACATAGTGCCCACTCTTCCTCCTGCAACAGAAGCAGTTGTATGTGCCACATGGTTCTTTCCAGGAAGCTAATTAGAGTTTTACAATCCAACGTTTGTATTGGAGCTA
Organism: Cryptotis parvus; assembly: GCA_021461705.1. Lineage (NCBI taxonomy): Eukaryota > Metazoa > Chordata > Mammalia > Eulipotyphla > Soricidae > Cryptotis > Cryptotis parvus. Next base: position 9,673 of record JAJIBD010022532.1, read on the forward strand.
GTCTCATGGGCACCCCCTGCCTATAACAGAGGAAAATTCCAAACTCCCACAAATAAAGCAGGTGTTTAGCATAAGCCATCTTGTTTGCACAAATAGTATAAATACAGTAAAAATAAATTCACATTAGTTGGGGAACAGTAGGAACTCTTGCAAAATCCAAGTTTCCAGATGCCAGCCCAAGACCAACTTACAAACACACCTTTCTGTGGATCTGAAACATTAGATCTGCTAGGTTAGATGTTTACTTTTTTTAATTTATTGATTTTTTGACAATTACAAAAATGTTCATGTTTGGGTTTCAAGCCATACAGTGTTCCCAAACCCATCCCTCCACCAGTGCCCACCTCCCACTACCAATGTCCCTGATACCCTCCCCTCCCATAGCCTGCCTCCATGGCAGGTTCTCCATCTCTTTTCTCTCTTTCTCTTTCTCTCTTCGCTCTCTTACATGTTGTGGGTTGTAATAGACTTTCAACAACTATTGGTCCACTGTTCCTTTCTCTGTCTTACGTAAACTCTGCTCCCATACATTTGTGGTAGTTTCCACCTTTGGCAAGACCTCCTGATCCACATTTCGCCTGACCTTGGAAATTGGTATAATAATATGTATATATACATATATATGTGTATATATATTTATGTCATGCAAATAAATGTAGTCATTTTATACCTGTCTCTCTCCCTCTGGCTAATTTCACTCAACATGATCCTCTCCATGTCTATCCATTTATAGGCAAATTTCATGACTTCATTTTTCCTAACAGCTGCATAGTATTCCATTGTGTAGATGTACCAGAGTTTCTTTATCCAGTCATCAATTTTCAGGCACTCTGGTTGTTTCCAGATTCTGGCTATTGTGAATAACACTGCAATGAATATAAAAGTAGGGATGGTGTTTCCACTGTGTGTTTTTGGCTTCCCAGGGTATATTCTCAGGAGTGGTATGGCTGGGTCAAAAGGGAGCTCAATTTCTAGTCTTTTGAGGAATGTCCATATTGTTTTCCAAAAAGGTTGTACCAGTCAACATTCCCACCAACAATGGATGAGTGTCCCCTTTTCCCGCATTCATGCCAGCACTTGTTGTTGTTGCTCTTTTGGATATGTGCCAGTCTCTGTGGTATAAAATATCTAATTGTTGTTTTGATTTGCATCTCTCTGATGATTAATGATGATGAGTATTTTTTATATGTCTTTTGGCCATTTGAACTTCTTCCTTGCTGAAGTTTCTGTTCATTTCCTCTTCCCATTTTTTGATGGGGTTGGTTGTTTTCTTCTTGTAAAGTTCTACCAATGCCTGATATATCCTGGATATTAACCCCTTATCAGATGGGTATTGGGTGAATATTCTTTCTCATTCTGTGGACTCTCTTTTATCTTGATCACTGTTTCTTTTGAGGTGAAGGTTAGATGTTTAATGCACAACTAAACCCTAAAACGTTGTCTCTACATAAGTGGCCTCGATCGAGAAGAGGAAAATCAATCCATTTGATGGCTTGGCACTAGACATATCACTCCTGATAGATACACTCACTAAGTGCTTTTAAAACTCTCTTAGAGATTCGATATCAATAACTATGCAATTTTTTTTAATTCAAATCTATAGCATTGGATTCATTAATAGGATATAAATAGATACCAGTGTTTTACTAAATGTGTGAAATGGTAATGGCAGATTAAAACTCACCATTGAATATACACAAAGAGACTTAAGTGATAAACTCTATCTGCAGGGCTAGCCACAATGTGTAAAACAAGGGGGGAGAGATGCAGAGACAGAGAGAGAAAGAGAGGAAACAGGGCTACCTGCTGTTGAGGCAGTCTGGGGTGGGTGGGAGGGGAGGAGTACATTGGTGGTGGAAATGGGGGCACGGGTAGAGGGATGGGTGCTGGAATACTGTATTACCAAGAACCAATTGTGAACACCTTTGTAATTGTATGTCTCACAGTGGTATAATAAAAGAATAATAAAAAAAAATTAAAACTGCGACTTAAAAAAAATTCTATAGCATTGGCTAAAGTCTGGATTGACCTTGTGAGTTTGAGCAACAGAATGAGGCAACAGTTACATCAGATGGGTTCCAGAAGTTAGGGGTTCACAAACCTTGCAATTTCTACCTTCAGAGTCTTGGAATGCTACCAAAATAAGAAGGTGGTCCAAAACGAGGAGCAGTTCAAGGTGCCCCACATTGCAACAGCACCAATTTCCAGAGCCCATTTGAGATTTTCTATCATTACATGAAGTAAAAAGAGGGGACCCAGAAGAAAAAAAACTGTCAAGGGATTAACTGAAAAATGTCATGAAGAAGAGCAAATAATAAATGATCATGCTGTCAAGTAGTACTCTTCCTTCTGGTGATACTCACCCTACAGGTTCAGGGCTGATGGTCTGAGTTGGTGGTGCAATGCTGCTTGGCCCTTTACCATTACTCATTACCAAAGACCACTACCAGCAGTGTTGAAAGCAGGGCGTGTGGCACTAGAGGTTGAATTTGAATTGTTCTCATTGTAAGGCATGCTGTCAAGGGCCTCTCTCCCCTTTCCTTAAATTATTTTTAACTCAGTAAAATTTATAAACTGGATCCATGTAAAGATGACAAAATTAGCATTTGCAAAGCATGCATCAGGTATTGTTTTAAAAGCTTTATACATCCAGCTATCCCCAGCTTTTCAGAAATTTTAGTTATGCCATTTCACTTTTATGGCAGACCTACATGAGTACTTGTGTTTGTGAATCTAAAGTAACTCATAGATTGTTGTCAACTACATGACACAAAGGAGAAATACTAATCAGCATTTGTTTATCCCCAGCCCTTCACCCCAAGGAGTGCAAACAGGGCCACCACTATCCTTCCCTGATACTGCTTTTCCAGTATCTATGTTTTATATATTAAGTATAATAATATATGTTATTACACTATATAATATATAAATGATGGGAAGCATTCATTATATAAAATATCTTGTACATAATGTATAGATAAATGATGGGAGGGCAATTATTTTTTATACTAGATACTATATAAATGTTGGGAGAGCATATATTATTATCTATATAACTGTCAGTAGAGAGTAGTATCAAGGAAAGATATAAATATATATGACAGAGAGCACAAGCTCTCTTTTGTTCTTGCTTTTTCAGTGGGTTAGTACATGTTAGGGTTTATGAATTAATTGGCATAATTTTCTTATTTGGGGGTAAGATAATAGTAAAAATATTTTCCATGTAATTTAATAGTAACTACTTCTTCACTTTACACCATGTCAGTGTATTAAATATATATATATATATATATATATATATATATATATATATATATTGTCTAAAAGTAGAGATGGTGAAGGAGATATATATTAACTTTTATTCCTCACAACATCCCTTAGGGACAATTTATATGCAAATATCCCCATTTCACAGATATGAAAACCCATATAGAGAGATGGGATGTGATTTGCTTAACACCAAAGAACTAGCACATGGCCAGCTCCAGACCTGAATCTTGACTACATGTCTTTAGACACTATGTCACCATATGTTGGTAAATTATACAACCTCTTAAAACTGACAGCAAAATGCTCATCATGTTTGAATATTAAGAAAAAACAGGAGAGGCCAGAGTGATAGTACAGCAGCAGGTAGGGTGTTGGCCTTGCATGTGGCTGACCTGGATCCCATATGGTCCCCAATCACTTCCAGGAATAATTCATAAGCACAAGGTCAGGAGTAACACCTGACCATAGCCAGAGGTGACCCAATAAAAACTGAAAAGAGAGAGAGAGACAGAAATAAAAACATAGGAGAGAAGAGGTGGGGAAACGGTGGGCAAGTGATGAAGGAAAAACAGTTACGTCATTGGGTTATAAGGTTTCAAATGTAGAGTCTGGAAAGATAGTTCAGTGGGGAGGGCATTGACCTTGCATGTACCTGACCTGCATTTGATTCCCAGCACCCATGTGGCCCCCCAAACCTGCTAGGAGAATCCCGAGAGCAGAGCCAGAGTACTGCTGGTTGTGGCCCCCAAACAGAGCTTTCAAATGCCGCTCACTATGACGTGCTGCTTTGGCACATAGCCGCTTCCCAGAGCCTAACAGCATATCATCTCCCCTCGCTGCTGCTGCGATAAGATTCTCGCTCTCCAAACAATCCCCTTTATCAAACGAAACAGGTGCAGTTCCTGCTTATCCTTGAGTCATGGGTCTCATTTTTGTGCCAGACAGCAGGATTATTCAAACAATCACATACTGCCATAAAACCAAGGATACTCCACTCTTGATTCTATGAAGTCTTACCCGCAACTTCCGTCTCTTGGCTGTTCCTTTTGTTCCCAAGAGACAACCTTTATGTGGCCTTCCAATGACACAGGTTCTGAGTGTATGTGATTATAAACCAATGCTAATCTCATTTTCCTAGTGTCAGATATTGTGTGTGTGACCAATCCCACCGTTTTAGGACAGTAATCTCTCCCTATCAATGGTGTGAACAGATAAAATAGCAGCTATGAAAAATAGATTGAGTCTGGCGCCTTAGACCACTCAGCCATTCTGACACCGCAGCCGCATGCGGTTCATCAATAAATGCTCGAGTTTTGAGGTGACTACAAGAGTATCACACGGCAGAACCTGGCAAGCTACCCGTGTCATATTTGACATACCTAATACCAGTAACAATTATAGACCTCTTTCCCATGACTTGATGGAATGGTTTGAGGCTCTTTATGTTCCTGGAATCGGGCAGATGCCCTTGGGCTATCTTACATGTGACAGGACATATTGAGATGTTACTGGTGCCCCCTTGAGCAAATCAATGATCTATGGGAAGACAGTGATATAGTGATACAGTGATGAGAATAGATTAGAAAAGGAATAGCAAGTGGAGGACCGATGACAACATTCTGGTCCCAGTATGAGTGACTGTGGCTTGTACCCACCAAAATAGGGAGGGAAGAAGGATGTCTGAATCTCCCTTTAACTTGCTGGAGCTCCGACTAACATGGTTCCAGATGTTCCGTTCTCTTGGTACATCCAAGGTGACTACCAACAGAGTAATGGATTATAGCAGAGTCTGGACACGAGGTGCCTAACAGACATTTATTGAAAGACTATAATAAAATTCTTTAATATTAAGACAAGCAAATGGATTGTGATTAAGCTCTACAAATATCTCACTTCTATTAAAGTGGTTACAGAGGAAATTACTTATGACAAAAAGCTATGTGAAAACAGCAAGAAATGAAATTGTATGTGCAATATGGTTTTCATGCGATTTTTTGAAAGTTTAAATGTATGTAGAAAGTGACCAGAAGGCCATAGACCAAAATATTATAGCAGTTGTGTTCGCAGACTGAGATTATTTTAAATGTTTCTTGTTTTATTTTATGCCAGATTTTCTAAAATGTGGCATGTCACTTTCAAACTTGAAAATGTACTCACTCAACAATGTATCCAAATAAGCCCCTTAGACTAAATTAATGTTGCAACAACTTTTTTAATGGCCCTGTAGCATAATGCTAGGTACTTAGCAATACTGGTCTATGAGTGGTACCACCTAAGAAGGAGAAAATACTGTGGTATACTGTGGAGTCATCCCAGAGTTAAGTCTCAGAAACAGTTCTGTTAGTCTCAATGACAGGCAAGTCCCTTCATTTATTGCCATTTCATTGTCTTCCTTTGTAAAATAAAAATAATTCTGATTAGTATCTTACATTATTATTCTAAGGTGAATGTGTCAGACAATTTTGAATCTTTCGGTAGGGTCTGCTCTTACTTTTTCTCATATATCATGACCCCACGTTCCAACTCTCAGGCAGGCCAAACATCTCTGAAGCCCAATCCCTCTAACCCAGCCTTATCCCCTGCCAGGGATGGACTGCACCAATGAGTTCCAGGATGCCCCTGGCAACCCATTCTTGGCTATGCTGGTCCATCACCCAAAAGTTTCATCCAGAACAAGCCCTGTCTATATCTGGACAAACCTCTGCCCTGTATAGGGTTACAATGGTAGTTGCCTTATAGAAAGTAAATGAAATTTGAAAGGTTGGTATTGCAGCAACAGAGACTCAAAAGTAAGGATGGAGGAAGAGGCAGAAAAAAAGAAATTGTTAGCAGCCTTCAAATCTCTTCTATTTTTTTTTTGCTTTTTTGGGTCACACCCGGCAATGCTCAGGGGTTTCTCCTGGCTCTGCACTCAGGAATTACTCCTGGTGGTATTCTATTTTAAGCATACCTTTTAACCTTTCCCTCCCGGTTTTCATTATTTGGACAGGCAATGGTTTGTTTCACTGTGTGCCCCATTGGCTGAGATCAGAGGCTACTCTGGTTTGAATGACCATTTTAACTGCTCTCTCCTTTTATTGTACCTGAACCTCTAAACTTCAGCACAGGCCCATTGATGGGATTCAATGCACATTTTCCATTCTCTGCTGGTTCCTTTTGCTTCTAAAATGGTGTCTAATTCCTTCACTCAGTCTAGCTCAGATACCAAACATGACCTAACCTTCACACACATCAGATCTATGCATCAGAGAATGTTCTATTTGGGGTTTGCAGATTATCAGATGAAAGACAAGAGCAGCAAGGCCTGTGATAAGTATAAGAAATGGACAAGACGCAGATCAAGTACTAGCTCATTTCTGCAGACAGGAGGCCCTAACCTCAATCCCTCACACCTCCATACCCCTCTGAGAACTTGCTGGGTAACCAGGTGGCTGCCAACATCACCGGGCCTGAGCCACACTGCAGTCAGCCCGCAGGTCTGCATTCAGCATAACTCCGTCCCTGAGCACTGCTTGGGAGCAGCCACCCACAGAAAGCCAAAAAATGCAAAATAAACACACTACCCTGAGCAAGTCCCTTCTTTCTCTGGGCCTGCTTCTTTTTTCTGTATTAAGTGTTTATTATATCATGTGAGATATACAATTACAAGGACGTTCATAATTGGGTCTCTGTCATACAGTGTTCCAGCACCCACCCCTCCACCAGTGCCCCATTCCCACCCACCACCCACATCCCAACACTTCCCCCACCCAACCCTAGCCTGCCCCCTATTGCAGGCATATTTTTCTTTCTCTTTCTATCTCTGTCTCTGTCTGTCTGTCTGTCTCTCTCTACTCTTACACTTTGTGGCTTGCCCTACACATATTAACAGTTTATGGTGTCTTTATGTGCATATTCAAAAGTGAGTTCAAGAGTGAGATCATAATTCCCCATAACCTCTCCAGTTTGTTGAAACTAGAATGATCATTACAGTGTATAAATGTGAAAGATCCTGGGAAGGACCTGGTCCTAAAATCCATTATTGTCTGAGATTTTCAAGCGGCTGGTCTGCGACACAGAAAGTCTGCATACTCTGCGGCCTTGTGTCAGCACAACTGTGGGTCTGGAAAGTCTCTCTTCCAGCTGTTGGTTGTGGTGGCTGGGAGCTCATAGTCACGCCCACTGACATGGAGTCTGGAGGAATGGGTAGAGGAGCCCAAATCCTCACTCCAAGTCCGGCCAGCATGGCCACCTGCATGCTGAGAGAGCCCTAGGAGCTATGTAGGACATGGCCAGGGGCTGGCCAAGTCTTTTACCGAGCTGCACAGCTGTGGGTTGGAGTATCTGTCTTCCAGCGGTTAGCTGTGGTGGCTGAGAGCTCGTAGCCACGCCCACTGACATGGAGTCTGAGGAATGGGTGGAGGGGCCCAAATCCCTGCTCCAAGTCCTTGGGCCTGCTTCTTATGACATATATATATATATATATATATAATATTATATGATATATAATAAGCAATATTATATACATATTATATATATCAGTGGCAATATTTATGGTTTAGGTAACAGTTCTGCTGCACCACAACCATAGTGGTAACATCCCCCTCCCACTGTCCGCCCAGTCACTTTTTGTGCATCCATTCCTGCCCCATTCCACTCCCCTAACCTACTCCCAGTTTAGTAAACCCAGGTCTGTTGACAAAGCCTAAACATTTATTTCCATTGGCCATTGTCTATTTCCTATTTTGCTGGTATGGGTAAAATTCAACTAATTCAAAACCGAGTCATATAAAAGATTAATAAAATATTTATAAAAATATTCAACAAAAATATGAAATAATCCAGTATTTCATCTTCCTATTTCTGACTTGTTTTGCTTAACTTGACACTATATACTTCCATCCAATTTGTACAGATATAAGTAAATAAATTATTTTTTAGACACTTAAGAGTGAGATAGACACAGAAAATCATATTCCTATGAGTGCTATTAGAATCACATGGAGGTTTTTATTTATTGCTTTTCAAAGAATGAACTTAATAATCCCAGTTTTTAGATGCCTTTATTTAAGCAAAGCAGAGAATCTCTCCAAGAATGACTGGCACACTGAACCTCTAGTATTAGCCTGACACTTTGGAATGTGACTACTATTTGTAGGATCTTATCTATAAGGAACACATCACATGATGACAAAGGAACTTCTTAACCTATGATGAGTGTTTTTTTTTTTTTTTTTTTTTTTTTGCTTTTTGGGTCACACCCGGCTATGCTCAGGGTTTTCTCCTGGCTCTGCACTCAGGAATTACTCCTGGCAGTGCTCGGGGGACCATAAGGGATGCCGGGGATCGAACCCGGGCGGCACAGGCCGGCCGTGTGCAAGGCAAACGCCCTACCCGCTGGGCTATCGCTCCGGGCCCGTGAGTGGTTTTAAAAACAACACTAACCTCCACAATCTTCTAAACCAATAAAAACTGAAGCTTTTTCTGATGGCGTGGGCCAATATCATCAAAGTTTAAGGAGGGTTCTTACCAACAGTTCTTTACCAGATGTAATATATGTGTTATAAAACTTCAAAGCTGATTATGTTCATAAATTACACCTATCCCAAAACACAGCTCCCTAATTTAGTAAGAAGAATGACCAAGAAGAGAATACACCGACTGAGAATTTGTGAAGCACAACAAAAGTATTTCAAATACCATAGCAAAACATTAGAGTAGGGGACTAATCCATAAGAGTGAATATAGCACCGATCGAACACAATGACATGCTAGTACTAGAGAGGACACAAAACAATCATATCCGAGACTATGCCTTCAACTACTCTGTAACTTAATTAATGAAGCTAAAAATACATAGAAAATGATGATTCACCACCAGGTAGCATAGTTTACACTAAAGAGACCAGAAGAGCAATGGGAACTCAAAGGTTGATAATCAGCACAGACTTTATGAGAATGAAGGATCAAAGTCGTAAGCCTGGAGGAGGATAGGTAGAAGAAAGCCACTTCCTGGGGAACCAGCTATCTGGGGTCGGGAGCGGGGAGGGGGAGTAAGCTTTATATTTAAAAATACATAATACATTTCTCATGAAGTACTGTTTGCAGGTGCTAATGCAGCATTCATTCTTTTCTTTCAACAAGAGTCCTGAAACAGATGCAAATTCCACATCTGATAAATCCAAGAACTTTGAATGGAACATGGGTAGCATGGAGAAGAAGATCAGTGGTATCCAGGGGCAGCCAATTTACAAAGTGAGAAAGTCACACTGTAAGGTAAGGAATGTACCACGAGGTACAGAATCAAATCCCCTCAACTTAAACAAAATAATAAAAATGGGTTGCAAATGCTGTAGCTTGAGCTTCTCTGGGCCAGTTTTTGTTCTGAGGTAGATAAGGACAGGTTGCATCAGAAGTCATGTAGACATGCGGTATACACAGAGAGCAGCCTACCATAGATCCAGGGGCTGGTGGGAACTGGCACTCAACCAACTCTATAATTGCTAGTTTTTATTGGGTAGACAGAGGTGACGGCTAAAAGGACTCACAAAAACTACTGAAAATAAGACAATTCCAGCTTGAATACTGATCTCTATACAAACTTTTAAATTAAAAATAGCTGTTCCAGCCAACCCCATCAAAAAATGGGGGAGAAGAAATGAACAGAAGCTTCCAAAAAAGAAGAAATTCGAATGGCCAAAAGGCATATGAAAAAGTGCTCTTCATCTTTAATCATCAGGGAGATGCAAATCAAAACAACAATGAGGTACCATCTCACACCACAGAGACTGGCACACTTCCAAAACAGCAAGAACAACCAGTGCTGGCGTGGATGTGGGGAAAAGGGACTCTCATCCACTGCTGGTGGGAGTGCCGACTGGTCCAGCCCTTTTGGAAAACAATATGGGCATTCCTCCGAAAGCTAGATATTGAGCTCCCATTTGACCCAGCAATAGCACTCCTGGGAATATACCCTAGAGACCGAAAAACACATAGCAGAAACACTATCTGTACTTCTTTATTCATCTCTGCGCTATTCACTATAGCTAGAATCTGGAAACAACCTAAATGCCCGAGAACAGAGGACTGGCTAAAGAAACTGTGGTTCATCTACACTATGGAATACTATGCGGCTGTCAGAAAGGATGAAATTATGAAATTTACCTGCAAATGGATGGACATGGAGTCTATCATGCTGAGTGAAATTAGTCAGAAGGAAAAGGACAGATATAGAATGACTGCATTCATTAATAGGATATAGATACCAGTGTTTTAATAAATATGGGGAAATGGTAATGGCAGATTAAAACTCACCACTGAATTTACACAAAGAGACTTAAGTGACAAACTCTAAATATCTGCAGGGCTAGCCATAATGTGTAAAATAAGAGGGAGAGAGATGCAGAGACAAGAGAGAGAGATAGAGAGAGAAAGAGAGGAAACTGGGGTACCTGCTATTAAGGCGGGTGGGGGACGGGCGGGGAGGGTACATTGGTGGTGGAAATGGGGCACTGGTGGAGGGATGGGTGCTGGAATATTGTATTACCAAGAACCAATTATGAACACCTTTGTAATTGTGTGTTTCACGGTGGTATAATAAAAAAAATTAAAAAAAAATAGCTGTTCCCATAGAAAATGGGAAATTCAACTAATTCAAAAGCAAATAGTATTCAAATAGTATTAAAGTATTCAATAAAATATGAAAGACAAAAATATCTTTTGTCTTTCATATTTTATTGAATACTTTAAGATATTTTTCCAGAAAAAAAATGTCATGGAACAGTCACACACACACACACATGATACACTTTGCCATCATTTTTTTTTGTTTTGGGTCACACATGACAGTCAGTGTGCTCAGAGGGCTTTTCCTAAGCTCTGTGCTTAGGTGTGACCCCTGGCATTTTCAGGGTTCAAACTAGGGTCATACAGAAAGTCTGTATACAATGCAAGTAAGTGTCTTATCTCCTGTACTATCTCACTGGTCACTACCATAATTTTAATGTAATGAAGCAATCACACACATGTTAAAGAAGAGGTATGACTTCTAAGATTGTATTAAAATTCTAAGATAGTTCTAAAATTGTACTAAGATCGTAAGAATTTTTTTTTAGATCGTAAGAATTTGAAAAATAAGCTTGCCTATAACTGTAGAAAGAAGTAAAATTCCAAAAAATAATTTTTTTTCTTTTTATAAACAAAGGAAAACTAAACCAAGCACTGGGGGGAAATAACTTATAAGAACAGAGAAAGGAAGAATCAGTGTCCAGAAAGATAAGAAAATGATAACATGCCAGTAAATATTGTAAAGGCACTAAGGAAAAAAAACTAAAAATATTGATAGTTAAATTAAAAAAATAAAGAGATGATTTAATAATTCTTCCTGATATTAAAAAAGATTTGAATGTATTGGAAGTTTCAGGCTATCAAAGCATAATAGGGCAAACAAGATGCAGCACATTTCACTAGATCACTAGATCACTAGATCACTAGACATCCTGCTGTTCATTGATTTTCTCGAGCGGGAGCCGGTAACATTTCCATTTGACCCTATCATGTGCCAGTGTAGCCCAATGGCATCTGGTTGTTTCAGGAATATGAAGCGCCTCAAACCGTTCGTTCATGGTCTTGACGAAGAAGTCTGACCATCTTGTAGGTGGGCGGTCACGTGATCTTTTGACACATTTATGACTTCAAAAGATAAAGGAAGACTCTTTGGATACCTGAGCACCCCCTCACTGATAATGATGGGGATGAAAAGAAAAATCAGCCTCAGATTTTGTCCTCATTTATTTTTAGGAGTTGGATAATACTTTCATAGCTAGTGTTCAAAAAACATGAAGTGTGACTCAAAGCTCTCATACCTAGAAAAGCAATCTGACAATGAATAGACGAGAGAGAAAGAAGTTACAAGCTTTTATTATTTGGAGGGCTCGGAGCACAGTGGGAGTGGGTAAGATGTTTTCCTTGCACAGGGCCAACCTAGACTGGTTCGCCAACACCCCATAGTGACCCTCAACCACAAAAACATAAAAAAATTCCTTTATTATTTTCTATACTGAGAGATAAAAATACCTCTAATTCTGGTAACAGTATTTATTTAATAGCACAAAGGTAAATCCTAAGAAAAGCAAGAAAAAAAAATAAAAAATAAGTATAGGAAGGAAAAACAAAAGGGAAGAAGGAGAATAATATATAAAGAGAAGTTTAATTTGACAGCTTTCCTCCCTGTCCAGCCTTGCTGTCAATCCGACTTTATTTAGTAATATCTCACTTTCTGCTTGCTGCTTAACACTGAAAACATTCACCTAGCCACACATCTATTCAGTTAACAAATAGCCATTTGCGTACCTTTTTTGTATCAGGCACTAAAAATAGAGCAATGCGCAAGTGCGTAGACTGACACGTAATGGGGGAGACTATTAGGAACCAATAGTTATGCAAAAGAGTGCTAAGTAAAAAGTGAGCCTAAGAATAACAACAAAGAAGTGTGGAATGAGGATAAGAGAATAATGGGGGTGGGGAGAGTGGGGGTGTTGGGGAGGGAGGCTGAAAGGAAGGTATCAGTGGCGAGAAAGGATGGTGACTTTAAAAGGGCAAAGAATTCTCTGAATGCTGGGAACATCAAGAACAGATTCTGCAGTGCATAAGAACCAGCAGCCAGCAGGTGCCTGAACTAGTCAGGCTCAGGATTCAGGCAGCCCGCTTTACCTTTCTCACATTTGTGAAATATTTTACATATCTTCCCCCTACACACACACACACACACACACACACACACACACACACACACACGTACTATCTCACACTCACACATATCCTCTATATATGCACTCACACTCAGACACACTATGCCATAACCTCTTACAAATATACACATTCTTTAATTACAAAAACACAGACACACACAGACACACACACACTTCCTCTGGTGTGACAATGTCTTCCCCAATTTGCCTCCCATCTACCCATGACCCCACTCTTAAAAGGCGCTTCCCTCCTATGTCCATTTCATTACTATCCACACACCAAATGTGAAAACAGTCCCCTTGTGTCCCAAAACAGAAGACTGGATAAACTGTGTTATATACACAATGGAACACTACTCAGCTACAAGGAAAGCCAAAACCAAATGATTTGCAACTAGGGGATAGCACTAGTGATGCTGAGTGAAATGAGTCAGTAGAACATGGACAGAGAGAGAATGACATCTCTGACATATGGTACATTTTTTAAAAACTAGTAAGGAAATAACAACTGCCTTGAGACAGCAGAACCTGAGACCTGCTTTACAGAACTGAGCTTGCCAAGGGCAATGTCAGGGTGAGAAGACAAGAGCAGATGGGGGAGGGAGGACCCTGGGAAATAGTGGGGAAGCAGAGACTTTGGTAGAGGGTGTGACACTCCCACATGAATGACATGCAGCTTATTAACAGTATTGTAAATCACTCTGCCTCAAATTGGGAAAAAAAGACTTTAAGTTGAGGCACATAAACACCTGGAATACTACTCAGCCATTAACAAAATGAAACTAAGCCAGTTGGGACAACATGAATTGAACTTAAGGAGAATGCCCTAAGTGAAAATAAGGCATGAAAGAAACTAAAGTAAATGAATTGGCTAAAACACACACACACACACACACACACACACACACACACACACACACACACCCCCAGATGTGGTGAATATTATAGTGGTTACCGCAGGAAAGAGAGAAGGAACAGACAGAGGCATCTTTCCAGTAGTTGGGAGGCACCTGAGCTTTGGTGGTGGGTGCAGGGAGTTTTATGCACATAGAGATCTGTAAAGCTCTACTCCTAACATTATTCACCACTGACAAATCAATTCTGAGGCATAGGTGGCACCAGAAAGATATAATATCTCCCACTTAGAGATTCTAGAAGCACAATCATGAGACAAAAGACAGCAGAACGTTGTCATTGGTTCAGTGAGTTATCTGATAACCTGCCCTATTACCACTGGGGGCCTTAAGACAGGCCATTTGCAGCATGTGGAGTGAAGAGCTCCATCCGAACGCCTTGGGAAGCTTTGCTACTAGCCCGCACCTGCAAACTCACCCCACAGTCTGTCACATCAGCCTTCCTTAGCCATTCTGAGATCTAGGCCATGGTCGAAAGATTTGAAGGTGATGAAGAGCAATGAGAGCCCCGAGCGCTTCACACCCATAGTCACCTCTAGGAAGTCAACGGAGAGATTCTCTCTGAGTCTTCCCACTCTTCCAACTGTCTGGGTAGCCCAACTATGTTCGCCCTACAAATGAAAGGCTCCATGGGTTATAATACATAATGCCATAAATTTAGAGGGAGAAAGAGCGTGATGGTAGAATGGAGGAAAAGAATTGAAACTATCTTGGACCTCTAGAAGAAGAAAGAAAATAATTTTAAAGTCCCTTTACTTCTTTTTTTTTTAAATTTTTTATTACACCACCGTGAAACATACAATTACAAAGGTGTTCATAATTGGTTCTTGGTAATACAGTATTCCAGCACCCACCTCTCCACCAGTGCCCCATTTCCACCACCAATGTACCCCACCCCCCCCACCCATCCCCAGGCTGCCTTAATAGCAGGTACCCCAGTTTCCTCTCTTTCTCTCTCTGTCTTTCTCTCTGTCTCTGTATCTCTCTCCCTCTTATTTTACACATTGTGGCTAGCCCTGCAGATATTTAGTTTATCACTTAAGTCTAAAGTCCCTTTATTTCTAGGCAGAGCTGGACAGAAAATGATAGTAAACATCAATCAAGTAGGCCCACTGAACAACATTTTTAAAAAGTAAAAGAAAATTGACACTTCATTAAACACACACACACACACACACACACACACACTTCATCTCAGTGCAACTGAGGAACAAAGATGATGAGAATGGAAATGGAATGCTTTTGAAAAGTAAAAATAGCCAAAAAATGAAAACAAACAAAACAACAACAAAAAAAACGCTGATGAGAAACCATGAAAGCCAAGGAAACCCACAACCAATTATTTTGTTGAGGAGAAAGGAAGCCGGCTATTAGGGCAGTAGTCACTGCTCACCTTCCATGGACGAAATTCAGTCTCTTGTTTTGACTATTCAATGCTCAGCTTGGACTGCAGTGGAGGGTTTCAAACAATCTGTGGAGGTATCTAGAAAGCCACAGTTCGCAAACACTCTGCAGCGGTTTACAAACAGTCTGACTGGAAGAGGTCAGGTTCTTTACTTTTGAAATGTTCATCTCTGTCCCATCATTGGGACCATCCTTCCATTGTATTAAGGAGGGTACAAAGAAAGCGACACAAAAACTGTTGACTGAAGGGTCACCGTTCTGTATGGACAGTAGGGAAGAAAAATCAATATTAGATTGCTTGGGTATGATTTTGCCACATGATTTAAAAAGGAATGATTCTTATATTACACTTTGAGGTGAGTTGGCAGCAGTCAGCATGAAATGGGAAATGCACTGCACTTTTCTAAGCTAATGAAATAAAACATCCTGAGGTTATTGGACATTTTCACTGGCAGGTCAAGTTAGTAAACATCCTCTAGGACCGGAGAAATGTGTGACATGGGAACAGAGAGGATAGAGACAGGTTGTGCCACTGAATTGCAAAACAACTGGGACCAGCTCTGAGCTAGGAGAGAAGGGTCAGGCACCACATGCAGGGAACAGCAAGTTGTACGGGAATTTCATCTCATCCAGGAATCATATGTCCAAGGTCAGAAGATGATCTCTTTGGGACATAGGGCCATGTATCACATCACATGTATCACTGTCTTCCCGTTATTCATCGATTTGCTCGAGCGGGCACCAATAACATCTCCATACGTCCTGTCACGTGCTAGTGTAGCCTAAGGACATCTGCTCGCTCGAGGACCGTGAAGAGCCTCAAACCATTCCATCAGGTCATGGGAATGAGGTCTTAATTGTTACTGGTTTTTGGCATATCAAATATGACACAGGTAGCTTGCCAGGCTCTGCCGTGGGGGTGGTATACTCTTGTAGTCACCTCTAAGCTCATGCTTCACATAGGGCCATGCCTAAGCAAAAATCCAGACTCCCTAACTCAACTTCAGAGGAAGCCTTTCCGGTCTTTGTGTTCCTATCCTCAAGATCTCTTACTGGCCTAGCAAATGAGAACTAAGGCTTTCCTCTCTCCATACAGCTCACCATCTCCATGAAGAGTTTATTCCATTGGCATGGTTAGGCTACTCAAAACTCTTGCTCAAATTAGTGAGATGTGAATGTCCATGATAGGAAATTCTTGGGGGGGGAAAAAAGTGAAAAAAAAAATCAGGGGGAAAAAAAACCTCCCAAAACAATTTTAACTTTTTTTTCCATAATTATTTTTTCAGAGCCAGGGTAACGTGTCTGATAATGGGACTTTGTTAGGAGGGCTCTGAAGGGAACAGAACTTTGTCTTACTAACTACTAGCATCAGAAGCTGCTGGGAAAATGACCTCACCAGAGTACACAGAATTGATAAGTCGCTAGAGAAATATAATAATTTGCCTTATTTGGGTTGATTTATGTCTCACCAGTCAACTTCAAATCACCCTTTTCTCATATTTATTCATAGTCGTCTTAATGCTCTAGTCTGACAGGAAGTGTCTACTCCCCATGCTGGGGCGACAAATTTGAGTTCTACTTACTGTCCTTTGGCCATAATAAAGTACCTTTCTTTTCTCCAAAACCAGCATCATAGTATTATTGACTTCTAAGCATATTAGTCACCAGTCTCCAGAGAAAGCATCCTCAGACAACTTCAAAATTCTTTGTTTCAATGTCCTTTTGTTTCATTATGAAAGCTGTTACATCATGAATTTTACCCACCTTAACCAAGTGTCCTCCACAAAAGAGGTTTAGGTCTGCCTTAAACTCAACTTCAAACTGTTCTGACCATGCCTTCCTGCTCTGAGACACCAGCCAAGTGGTCTAGGTATTTTTATCCCTGCCACATGTCATAAACCCAACCTTGCCTTATCAACAAGTTGTATTATCTTGGTGACATTTGAAGAACTGGCTTTCAAAAACACTCTGACTAAAGGGTCAATAGTTTTATTTTTTAAATACTATTATTTTGCTCTAATACCTGAGTATTTTTTCATGAATTGTTCTCTAATTAGTGAACCTGGGCTTTCATCAAACCAACATCTGAGAATCTCCACAAGCAAGAATCTAGGAAATAGACTTTGGCTAAAATGGCAATGAACAGAGCAGGGGTCCTGAGGACAGGACAGCAGGTAGGACATTGGTCTTGTACACTGCTGACCCAGGTTCAATCCTCTGCATCCCATGTGGTTCCCTGAGTCCACCAGGAGTGTTTCCTTAGTGCGAAGACAGGAGTAAGTCCTAGCACCACCACGGTGACCCCAAAATAAATAAACAAACAAATAAATAAATAAGTAAATGAATGAATGAATAGACAAACAAACAAATAAGTAAATAAATAAATAAAATGAATAAAATGGATGGATGGACAGACGGAAGGAAAGACGCACAGACGGACGGCCGGATGGATGGATGGATGGATGGATGGATAGATGGATGGATGGATGGATGGATGGATGAAATACCAATGAAGGGGTGAAGCAATTATTGAGAGAACTAATAAAATAAAATACTACTTCTGGGACCAGACTGGTAGTCCGGTGGATAATGTACTTGTCTTTCATGCAGCTGGCCTGGCTTCAATAACTAGTGGTGCATATGGTTCCCTGAGCACTGCCAGGAGAGATCCCTGAGTACGGAGCCAGGAGAAAGCCCTGAGTACCACCAGGTAAGTCCCCTCCAGGAAAAAAAGAAAATTAAATATTATTACTATCAAAGTTCAGCTGAAATATTGATGACCGTATGGGGTGCAGGGAACTGACTCAGATTGATCTTCTCTCTATGGTCCTGTACAGTTTTTTTAATCATAAAATAGTCCCTTAAAATCACTTATAATTGATCCTTTATCACAACTGCTTTCATTGTGTCAATTTAAAAAATATATACCTTTTACACAATTCTAATATATATATATATATATAGATATATAGATATAGATATAGATATATAGCTATATAGATATATAGATATATAGATATATAGATATATCGATATATCCCTACTTTCGGGGGAGGGCACAACTGGCAATGCTCAGGGCTTACTCTTAGCTCTGCACTCAGTAATTACTCTGGGGAATCTTGGGGGACCATAGGTGGTAAAGAGGATCAAACTTGGGTCAGCCGTGTTCAAGGCAAGTAAGTGCTTTTCCTGCTGTGCCATCTCTCTGACCATAATCCTGCTTTTTTATTTTAAATGTTATTTTTATTAATTTTTCAGTGTTCCCATACTCTCCATAGTTTCCATTTTCAGAGGCTGCATAATAGTATGGGATGAGTTTAAGTGCGTTTTTGGTTACTTAGACACGTAGAGCAAAAGAAGACTCAACATTTGCTCACGATTCTTTCTTATGTTCCCAGTTTATCCTACTCCGGAAGGGTCCCTGCTACTCTGAACTGAATTACATCCAAGTCCAAAGAAGCAGGAGACACTGAGCCCTTCTCTCCTCCTGCAGAGCAATCTCAGCTGATAGCTCTGGGCACTTCATCAATGGTGAGCTTTGAAACAATTAGCAAGCCTTAAGTTCTCTGCAGCTGCCAAACACCCTCTCTCTGAACTCTACAAAAAAAGAAAATCTGAACTCTGGCAAGTGGATAAGGTTGGAAGCATAATTTGATCACAGAGTACAGTGCGATCTCATAACCCTATATGCTAGTGATGAACAGGATTCAACCCTTTGCTGGTGAGGTTAGCGAATAATTAAACAATTTGGATGACGGACTTGATAGAAGTACCAGAGTGCAAATAGAAGTTCATATAAATATTTAAAAGTAACAAATAAAATTAAAGAATTGCTCAATAAAATGTGTTTTACCTCTTTCATTGACAAATAAACCTTCACAGGGACAAAATTTTAAATGTGGTTAAAGCTACAGCTTTTACATAAAGTTGCAAAATATCAAAGATGAAAAGAAATGTTGCCGATTATACAAATCTGGGTATTCTAGTAATATTCCAACAATACTGAATTATTGATATAACAAAAATATACATAATGCATTTGTTTCATAAAATTTACCTATATTCTCTATTTCAGAAACTGCTAATTATGTTAACTTAAAATCAAACATTTTTATACTAAGTGTATTTTATTCAAAATAATAATGTAAATTATTTAAGCCATAAAATACAACTATATTCAGTAAAAAAATGGAACATATTTCCCATTAAAAACTGAAAATCCAGGGCTGGGAATGTGGCTGAGTGGTAGAATGTGAGCCTCAAGTAGGAAAAACTGGTTACAATTCTGGCAACACCAAAAAAGTTTTCAATTTTCTATTAATAAAGGTAATCTTATCTAAAACAACTTACAAATTTAATAGAATCTCTATCAAAGTCCCACTGACCTTTTAAAGGAAATAAAACAAATAATTCTAAAACTTTTTATGAAACACACACATACAAACATACACACACATACACACACATACCACAAATAGGCAAAGCATTTTGAGATAAATGAAGAAAATCAGAGATACATATTCCTCGACTTTAAACTATTATTATAAATTAATAGTTATCAAAACCATATTGTGTTGAAACAAAAGCAGACAGATCATTGAAGCAGAATTGGGAACTCACATGTAAACTCACATATGTATGATTAGTTCATTTCCAACAAAGAAGCCAATGGAGGAGGGAAACTCATCCACAATGGTAGTGGGAAAACTAGACAGACACATGCTAAAAGAGGAGGAGGAGGAGGAGGAGGAGGAGGAGGAGGAGGAGAAGGAGGAGAAGGAGGAGAAGAGGACGAGGAGGAGGAGGAGGAGGAAGAGGAGGAGGAGGAGGAAACTGAGGGGAAAGGAGGAAGAGGCAAAGAAGAAGGAAGAAGAGGAGGAAAAGGACAAGGTTAAGAACAAGAGTATGAAGAAACTTCATTGCTATTTGTCACTGAACTCAAAAAGAGTACTAAAACTGGGTTAAGAATATAGATATGGTGTATATATGGGATGCTGAATTTGATTCCAGAAACAAAACTACACTGAATTAAAATTTGAACATTTTTAAAAAAGTAAATAGAATTGACACTTTATTAAAAACACACATACACACACTATAAATGATACACTCTAGGACATTATTTGGAAAGATATCTTTGGGAACTCAACTCCAATTAGAAAATAAACTTAGACAAATGGAACTACATCAAAATAAGCTTTGCACAGAAAAGAAACTGCCATAGAAATGAAAAGAAATTTGACTAAACGAGGAAGTTTTCACCTATATATCCAACAAGGAGATCATAAACCAAAATGTGTAAAGAACTCACATAACTCAGAAGTAGTAAAGCAAACAATTCAACTGACAAATATTCCTCCAAGGAAGATATGAATATGACCCACAGGCAAAAGAACGAACACTCAACAAGGGAAATTCAAGTCAAAACCCACACCTGACAATGAAGACATGTCGCCTCATACTGGTAAGAAGAGGCTCTATTTAAAAAATCGAAAATGTGGTTGGTGAGAATGTGGAGAAAGGAACTCTCATGGTGGGAATTCAAATTGAGGACATCTCTGTGGAAAACATGATGGAGATTCCTTTACTAAAGAAAACAGAAAGGGGTCGAGCAATAGCACAGCAGGTGAGGCGATTGCCTTGCAAGCGGCTGACCTGGGTTCAATTCCCCAGCATCCGGTATGGTCCGCCCCCTCCCAGCGCTGCCAGGAGTAATTCCCGAGTGTAGAGCCAGGAGTAACCTCTGAGCATTGCCAGGTGTGACCCAAAAGCAAAAGTAAAAAAAAAAAAAAAAACACGGAAATACCACAGATCACTCCTGGCTATTTACCTGCAGAATTAAAATTACTAACACAAAAGAATTTTGCACCTCTGTGTCCAAAGCAGCATTAATATAATAGCCAAAACATAAAATCAATCTGAATGCCCATGACTGATAATTGGATTAAAAAGCTGTGGTTTGCTACTCTGCCATTCAAAAAACACAACATCTTGCCTTTTGCAATAGAATGGTTGGAGCCCGAGGTAGGTATCCTAAGTGAAATGAGTCAGAAAATGAAAGCCAATTACATTTTGTTTATTGCTCATATGCAGTAATCCAAACAACCAAATTAAAAAATACAATAAAATTGTCTTAGATTCAATAGATTTGTTTTCTTTGGAAGAGGCCCCATGGGGTGGGGATCAGCATTTACTTGTGGCTCTGCATTCAGAGAGCACTCCTGGCAGATCCAGGGGACCAAATGAGATGCCAAGGATTGAACCCAGGTTGGCCATGTGCAAAGTAAACACCTTACTCACTACTACAGCTCCAGCCCCCAAACTGTTATTAATTGTTTTAGTCTAAGTTAAAGTAGATTAAATGACTCAGCCAGCCCCTGGCCAAGTCCAACATAGCTCCCAGGGTTCGCTCACACATGCGGGGGCCATGCTGGCTGGACTTGGAATGGGGATTTGTACTCCTCCTCTCATTCCTCCACCTCCATGTTGGTGAGCATGACTGCAAGTTCCGGCTGCCACAGCCAGCAATAGCGGAAGAGAGACACTCCAGACCCACAGCTGCGCGGGTGCATGCAGCCACTCAGCGACGCTCGACAGTCTTAGACAATAATGTCAGGACCAGGTCCTTCCCAGGATCTTTCACATTTATATACTGTATATAGTTCTAGGTGGGTTCTAGCCCTGGCCTGTCATCCCAGTGATTCTAGCAAGAAGCCAGAGGAACCCCCACAACATGAGGGCAGACATTCTCAAACAACCGGACTCCACAGCTCCTCAGAGCTCCACCCAAGAGAAAAACCCATCTCTCCTGGTTGCGGTTCATCAGTAAATGCACGAGATGAGAGCCTACTAGTGAGAGTGTACCACCCACACTGCAGAGCCTGGCAAGCTACCCGTGTTATATTTGATCTGCCAAAAACCAGTAACAATTATAGACCTCATTTCCATGACCTGCAGGAATGGTTTGAGGCTCTTCAGGCTCCTGGAGCGAACAGATGCCCTTGGGCTACACTAGTTTGTGACAGGTGGTATGGCGATGTTACCAGTACCTGCTCGAGCAAATCGATGAACAATGGGAAGACAAGTGATACAAGACAAGTGAATCTAAGTTAAAGCTTATAAAATATTTTAAAAATAAGAGTACTTGGTAGTCTTAGAAAAGCTACTGACTTCTAACAATCTTAGAAAGGTTACCGACTGCTAGCAGTCAGTGCCTTTTCATTTGGCAATATAAAGATCCAATTATCACCAAAACTCTACAAAGTTCAGAATGATATGAATGTTTAATATTGAAAAGACTTCTTTAATTACCATGTGCAACTGTTGTGAATCCATAAGCAACCCAGGAACCAAAAATTAGAACCACAACAACAAGAAAAGTTAGCCAAAGTTCAGCACTACTGAGAAATCTTACTTCATTATCACTTGATCACTTGAATCCCGTTATTCATCGATTTGCTCTAGCGGGCGCCAGTAACATTTCCATTGGGCCCTATCACGTGCCAATGTAGCCCAATGGCATCTGGTTGATTCAGGAATATGAAGAGCCTCAAACTACTTCATTATATAAAAAATTTATTTCATCTCTGCTGTCTGAAAGGATTGGCCAAGGTTATTAATTCGTTTTTCCTCCTCCCTCAGCATGTCTGTCACTCAGATATTTACATGCCAAAGTAGGGTCTAACTGCCTTTTGCAGAGGTATACCCAAAACTTCATGGATCCCATCCTTAGTTGCAAGGACACATATAAGAGACATAGGAAAATATTTCTCTGAGGCCTGAACAGTATTTATGGCACTCAGGAGTACAGATATTTAAAGCCCTGAGTCATGAACCTGACCCTGAGTGGCAGAACACACACAGAATTTATAAACTAACTTTTTGGATGTGTGTGCATGTGCATGTGTTGATACAATGTGCATGGGATGTGTGCTTGCTTGTGAGCGATATGCAGTCTTTAAAGGACAGCCTTAGAAAGGGTCAAAGGCAATGCAGCAGAGACCTGGTCCACATAGCTGAGGTGCCGTTGGAGATGAGGGATGGTGGGATCTGTTGGCGAGGGAGGTGGGTGGACCGTGGTGGGTGTGATGTTGGAAGTTTGTGCATAAGAAACCACTATTAATGGTATTGTAATCACAATTTCATTCAATCGGTAAAAACAATTTCAATCAATAAAAATAAATTTCAGTACAGGCTTGAAATAGAGCCCCTGAGACTGAGACAGAAGATGCAAACTGCATAATCTCCAAGTCATGAGGCCTCAAGCGTGCGACAGGAATGGGAAATCCACACTTGACTTGACAGGTTCTGGTCACCACATGCCTCAAAGGTACAGGCAATCTCCATTTCAAATGCTCAAGATTTGTAATTTTTTTTTTGTTTTCTCTACTCAACTGGGACTGGAGACGTAGTATCGTGGGTAAGGTGCTTTCCTTTTATTGTGTCTGACCTGGTTATGATTTTCAGTACATATGGTCTCCTGAGCATCTCCAGGAGTGATTTGTGAGCACAGAGCCATGAGTACACCCTGAGCATTGCTGGGTGTGGCCCTCCCTTTTAAATCCAACCCTTTCACTACCTTTCCAATTGAATAGCTCCATGTTCTATGGCAGTGGAGAATGAAAATGTGGTGCCTTATTGAAAGGGAGTGACCTGATCTCCAAGGTGGCCTTTCTGCCCTTCAAGCACAACTGTAATGGTAATTAGTCTTTTAGCACACACACTGACTTCAGAAGCTGATCTTCAAATAAAAGGCAGCTCCCTGGGAAGGAGGAGCATCTTGGGAGAAGTGTGATAAAGACTAAAGTAGGAGAACCTTTTAAATATTGGTAAAATTCATGGATTTGAGGCGGAGCATACAGTAAGATAGATGATTCTTTCTATCTGAATAATCTCCTTCTAGAGTCAGACCTTAGAGAGTCTGAGTCTTAGATCATTAAGACAGAACCTTTCCTTGAGCGATTTGGCCCAGAGAAATATTGACCATCTCCCTTCACCATAAATCCTAATCACGTGTAAACAAGTTCCATCCCTACCAACACATAGCTTAGCAGCTGAACTACAGAAATAGAAGCATGGTGCTGATGACGACGAGGAAGGAGAGAAAGCAGGGGTGCCTTGATTCATTCCCTAGTGCCCTTTCTGGTGCACCCTAACTAGCACCTTCCAATATATAGCACCAACCCCAACATTTTATTACATAGGTTTGTAGGATACAGATGTCTTTCCTAGATAAGTCTTACCCTTCCTGATATTGTCAGTTCCTTCTAGAGCAGGCATTCAAAAAATATTTGTCATCTAGGAAAAAAAATGCATGTATGCTCGGAGAAGTTTTTTTATTAAAATATTTTATTATACCACTGTATCACTGTATCACTGTCTTCCCGTTCATCATCCATTTGCTCGAGTGGGCACCAGTAACATCTCCATATGTCCTATCTCATGCAGTAGAGCCCAAGGGCACCTACTTGCTCCAGGAACATAAAGAGCCTCAAACTATTCCATCATGTCATGGAAATGAGGTCTATAATTTTTACTGGTATTTGGCATATCAAATATGACACAGGTAGCTTGCCAGGCTCTGCCGTGCGGGTAGCATACTCTTGTAGTCATCTCCAAATCCAGCATTTATTGATGAATCACGTGGCTGCAAGCAGCCGTTCCAGCCAGGCTGTGATGGGCTGGTCTGCTGGGTGGAATTCTGATGAGGGGGAAGTCTGAATGTGGAAAATGGAGGCCCTCATGGAGTGGGGGGGTTCTTCTGATTGTTGTGAGGCTCTGATGGGGTGGCGGGCCAGGGTTAGAACCCGCCATCCCTCCTGGGTGCCTCCTGAGTGGCTGGGGACAGGGAAAGCCAGTAGCAGCTCTGCCTCAGGCCTGTGAGTCTCTTTTATTATTATACCACCGTAAGATATAAAATTCCAAAGATGTTCATGTTTGGGTTTCGATCATACAGTGTTCCAGCACCCATCCCTCCACCAGTGCCCATCTCCCACCACCAATGTACCCAGTTCCCTCCCCCACCAGTCTGCCTCTTTTCTCTTTTTCTTTATCTCTTTTCTGTCTTTCTCTTTGTCTCTCTCTGTCTCTCTATGTCTGTCTCTCTGTCTCTCCTCTTACATGTTGTGGTTTGCAATACACACATTTAGAGGTATCATGTGTATCCCTTTGCCTATATTCAATGTCAGTTCTAGGCTAGTTATCATTTCCAGTGATTATTAGCACACTGTTGCCTCTCTGTCTTACCTAACCTCTGACTCCCACACACTTGCGGTTAATTCCACCTATTGACAACACCTCCGGATCCATGTTTTGCCTGGTCTTGGATATTGGTATTGTAATATATAGATATATATATATAATATAAAGATATATAGATATATATCTATATATATCTATATATATTGTAGGTTCCAAATCTATATATCTACATCTATATCTATATATCTCCAGAGAGAGAGAGAGAGAGAGAGAGAGAGAGAGAAAGCTTTTTATTGAAAAATGAACCCAGTCTGTAAACCAAACATTAGTCTTATAAACTAACTTTTGGAATGAAACCTATTAGTAAACAAAAAAATTGTCTGTCATGACCACCAGGCCTCATGGGGCTTTGTATCCTCTTTCCTTACATACACTCTCATTGAAGGGGACTGGGATTCCTCAGAGCACTTGGAGAGGGGGACTAGGCCCCTCGCTTTGATTTAGAGCAGTGGTTAGCATGAAACTTAAACAACAAACTGGAGAAAGAATCAAGGAATAAAGAAGAGTAAACAGTGGCTCAAAGCAGGCTCTTATGAGTCACAGTCCAACCTTCCTGGGCCAGGAACAGAGTGTCCTTCAGGAGGACAAAAGGGAGGTGGCCGGATGGGACTCTATTCTGGAGTGCAACCATCTGCCTGAAGTTGCCCTACACAGTCTGCCCACACAGGGCACATCTCACCTCTGCATTCCAGTGCCGGCTGCAACAGAGCCACTTCTGTCTTTTTTAAAGATTATTTTTTAAATGCCAACTCTATCATTCTTTTTTAAAAAATCTCAATGAGTGAAAAAGTTCCAAATCAAGACATGTTTTAAAGCACTTTGGCTGCATACGCCATTATAAATCTCTCACTGACCCTGGTGTCAGTGACTGCTCAACCAGGTTAACTGATGAGCCATTTTCAGTGTTCAGCAAGTCCTCTGTCCACCACATACTGAGTTAGCATTTACCCAACCACTCCTGGAACACAAAATAAGGTCAAAGGCATCCCCTATGGTCCTTTTCCTTTGCTCTGTCAGCCTAACATTACCAGGCTTCTCAGTTCACACCTCTAGAAGTGTCAAAAAGAAAGTTAGAGACATCAGCACAGCTCTAGAATCCATGCCCCCGACTCAGCACCCCCTTGACCAGTCCAATCAAGAACCAGAACTCAGGTCCTCACGGAGCAGAGGAAAAGGGTCTTAGGACCCTTCAGTCACAACAGCACTCACTGCAATTAACCATAGTCAGAAGATTGTCACCTTGGGGCCGGAGAAACAGTACAATGCATAAGGCTTTTGCCTTGCGTGCAGCAGACCCATATTTGATTCTTGGCTGCTATGTGGTCCCCTGAGCCCTGCCAGGAGTGATCCCTCAACACCGAGCCAAGAGTAATCACTGAGAACCCCTGTTTGTGGCCCTAAGATACAACAAAATGAAGATATCACTGTCAGCAGCCATTTGCCCAACATCTTCCAGTGGGAACAACAGTAAGAAAAGGCCTTTGAGGATCCTGAAAGAGGTTGAGATTTGGGAGTTTTCAGACATTAGGTGGGATGCTGTGCTATTTCCTTGGAAGTAGGGCTGGGATTTAGAAAATCACCTGCTGTCCACAGATCATTGCAGCTGGTTTTCAGTGATCACAAGACACCTGGTAGGTAGAACAGATGTAAGCAAGCGCCATTTTGGGGGACATCCCATAAACCCAGTTTCTTGACCTCCTTTGCAGATACATTAGTGACACAGCCAGGGATTGCCCCACGGGGAGTAGAGACAAAGGTGCTATCCAATGCTAACAAAGCATCTTCCTCACAAAGCAAACAAAACTTAGCCAGACCACTTCCAGCCCTCAAGGCTGTGCAATGTGAGCTCTGCCATGAGGACTCAGGAAATGAATTAAAAACCCAGCATTTCCTAGGATCTTAAGACCCCTCCCACCCCCAGAAAATTCACTTCTCTCTTCAGAGCCATCTGAACCTGCATCAGAATGGCACCACTTGAGGAATAAGGCCCCACCGGCTTCCTGCCAGCCCTCTTTGGGCTCCCTTTATCTTAAACAAATTAAAAGGTTTCTTCCCCAAATATCTTTTCCTCCTGAGAGGCATTCAGTCAGAATACCCTTTTAGCTTTCACGCTCTCTAATTGGAAGTGTTTTTGCTCTATGGAAAAGATGAAGACAATCTTGAACCTATCTCATGGCACCTAATTTTCCTGTAACAAAGCACCATGGTAGAGGTGAGTCCTGCCTAAACTCCCTGCTAAGGACAACTCTATTTTCAACAGAGATCTTGTCTCTCCTGCACAGCTGAGAGCATCTCGGTATATTGCCTCTCTGACGTCTGAAGGGCTATTTCTACCCACAATGCCTTTATTTTGAGATGCATATTAGCTTGTCACTAAGATCCTACACTGAAAAAAAGGGCAGAAAAAAAAGAAAATAGCCACTCTCCTTTGTTTTACTCTTGGTATGGAAAATAAATGACAGTCTTGACCACACACTGTAGTTTTGCAGGGGGAACTGCTTCTTTAGATTAAGTTTCACATCACATGCTTATTAAAAATGGCCAGGTGGAGCATGAAGAGAAATCATGTTTGCAATTTGCCCTCCAAGGTTATTTATGTTGGGAAAGTGGAAAGCTGCATCATGGGGGAATATTCTTATGAATATTATTATAAATGGCATCGTGGTTCTAGCCCAGTGTTTTGGTATTTGGCACTAATCACTGATGTGCCACATGTCAAAAGAACTAAATTTATACATGCTCTGTGTTACATATTAATGTGCCCATGAGAAGAAGCCAGGAGAATTCCAGACAGACACATGGCTGAGATGGTGACGGTGCACATTTTGGCCTTCCTCTCCCATGTATAGGCGCCGTGTGTCCTGAGGAAAGAGAATGACTGGAGTGTCACTCAGAACTCGCCATGGCCTTTGACCCTGCCAAAACAAACATACGCCTTGGGACTAAAGACCTGACAGGTTGGTCAACTTTCTCTTTTCAGGGCCAAATGGTCAATAATTTGTGATTTTGCAAGGACCACATAGTTATAGTCACGTATTCTTTTTCTTTTTCTACAAATTTTCAGATCTGTAAACACCAGGCCTAAGGTCTGAGTACACTGGGCTGTAGAAACTCAGACCTACCCTGTGGGTAGTTTGCTAAGCCCTGGACTCAGCAAACGAAGCAGTTGTCTGCCAGTGACCTCAGTCACACATGGCTTGGGAAAGTCAAGAGAGCAGCTCGGGAACCTCCTGCATGAGTCAGAGCTGTGAGTTGATTACACATCATCAAAGATTACACAGGAGTGGTTGAACTAACCTTTCTCATCCTTCTTTGGGTGCACCTAAGCGCCTACAGACTTGGAACTAAACTGGCTGCTTCAGATTAATCTCAAAAACCCCTCCTCCAGGAAGTCGCCACTGACTACTTCGGTCATCATCCCTTTCTTGAATCCCTATGACATTTTTTTTTTTCCTGAACATTTCCTAGAACAACCAGGCTCTCATTCTGTGCAGACATGCTTGGGCAACAGCCACCAACCTCGTAACCTGTGCATGACTCACTAAATACTTCCACTAGCATTACCTCACCCATGCTTTCACTGCATCAGAGTAAACGGCTCAGGGTGTTATGTGAGTAAACGGCAGTCATATGTGTTATTCAAGGTCACATTATGCGGAGGAGTGAAATAACCTGACACTGGAGGTTGTATGGCTCCCTTGATTCAGCTGGCATTCCCTTCACTGTCTGTCTTCCTTCCCTGAGGACTTCCAGTTCCTTGACTTCATGGAGCACTGAGCCTGATGCTCTCTGCAGCCTTTCCAGTCAGAGTTCAGTAACTCGGCTACATAATGAACACTTCTTTAAAAAGAGCTAGTGTGTGACTTTGGGCTAAAAGTCACTTGTAAAACCAGACTGGGGGGGAGAATACAGACAGTTATGGTGAGGTGCAAGAGGGAGGGGAGCAGAAAAACAAGGAGCAGCGTGGGGAGGGGTGCCGCTTCCCACCATACGGGCGCTCACCACAGACACTGACTAGTGGAAGGGGAGCTGTTGATTAGGGAGAAACAAACAGAGTCTGCCCTGTCTTCTCACACTCTCCGAAGTTTCTCTTCTCCAAGTTTATCCCCATGAGCATGCACAGAGTTATGATTGAGGGCAAAGCATTCTAAACTCTGCGCCAAGACTTATTTGTGATCTTAAAGTCAATGTAGTGGCGCAAGACAGGCATTTTGACGAATGACAGGAATAGAGAATCTCAGATGCTTTCCCTGGCCATCACTCACACCACTTAAGGCAGCACACTTGGAGCTGTGGCCCACCCACTCACTCAGGAGTCCACCGGCACTCTGTTCCCAGGCTTCTCGGTGAAGTTGCCAGACTTCAGTTTCTTTGGGGAAGGCACAGGTAGTATTTATCTGAGGTGAGGTTGGTGATTATTTAACAATCAAACTTTCACTTGCTGCACATACTTGTGCATATATGTATGTGTGTACAGGCATGTGCTATAGCTCACCACAAAAGTATTAGCACCCTAAGTAGTAATGGCACCAATATGGAACCCACCTGAGATTAAGTCCCATCCATATCAATTCATTTCTGTGTCACCTTAGGCAAGTTCTTTAATACGCCAGTGCTGCAGTTTACGTTAATTAAGCAGCATCCAAGTGTGAACCACCAGTAGTACGTGGCAGTGTCAAACATGTCAAACTCTGGATTTCTGTGCATATCTATAGAGCAAATAACTATATTGAACTCATAGGGGTTTTGTAACACATCACGTAGTGAGTATTCAAAACCCCACACCTAAAAGGTAGCGAACATAATTGTCTACATAAAACCACTGCAGAGTGAGGAGCTAAACCTCACTGCCCGATTTGTAAGGTTGACTCCAAGACAAAGAGAGAGTGACAAAAGAGTGAGGCACAAAACTAGAACCTAGAATACCCGGCCTCTTCTCTAACTCAAGGCAACACAATCCCATAACATAAAAAGTCCTTCCAACCTGCAGACTCCTGGCTAAGCAAAATATAATTACAAATATTACCTACTACTTGCATTTTACCATTTTGTAATGAAAATTGATGAGATAAAGTGGTAAGCACAGTGCAGACAAGTGCAATATAAATTCAAAATGCCATTTTAATGTCCTCGTTATTATTATTATTTAAATAGACAAAATGCGGAGAACATGATTTCAGCACTGCAAGTTGTAATGGACCTTGGAAATGTGGATTTTGGGACCAATCGCTTACTACAGCGCCCACATCTCCCATCTGACTAGTGTGACATAAGTAATGTCTAAAACCATCAACTGTTTATTTCCGGTGAAAGCCATCTTTCTCTCCCCAAGGCAGGGGTTTTGAGATTTTGGAAATAAAGCTTTATTTGATGATGCTCTTCTAAAAATTTATTTTGATATATCGATTGCCACAACCAATAATGTACTGGTCTTACAGGTATATGAAGAAAACATCAATGTGCTCATTTATCAAAGGCTCCCACCTAGAAGGGCTGGAAACTGCCCCAACATGGCAATTTCTCATAAGTAAAGGGTCAAGGATTCACAGACATGGGGCAGAGCTGCTACCGCTCTTCCTGTGCCCAGCTGCTCACGAAATGCCCGGGAGGGATGGCGAGTTCTAGTCCTGGCTGGCCACCCCAACAGAGCCTCACAACAAGCCAGATGCCACCCCCACTCCATGAGGGCTGCCATTTTCCACATCCAGACTTCCTCTCATCAGAACTCCACCCAGCAGAAGAGTCTATCATAGCCCAGCCCAGAAGGCCACAAGTGGTCATGTGGTTCATCAATAAATGCTGGGTTTAGAGGTGACTACAAGAGTATGCCACCCGCACGGCAGAGCCTGGCAAGCTACCCATGTTGTATTTGATATCCCAAATACCAGTAACAATTACAGACCTCATTCCCATGACCTGATGGAATGGTTTGAGGCTCTTTATGTTCCTGGAGCAAGCAAATGCCCTTGGGCTCTACTAGCATGAGACAGGACATATGGAGATGTTACTGGTGCCTGCTCGAGCAAATCAATGATGAATGGGAAGACAATGATACAGTGAAAGGGTCAAGGGCAAGTGATTTCTGAAGTAAAGGGACCTGGGGGAGCTTCTGAAACCAAACTTCTTCACCTCAGATGACCATATAGAAAGGGCCACTTCCAAGCATTCCAGCGCCCATTCTAGCCTTGCTGTGCATCACAATCACCTGTTCTGGTCACCACAATTACCCTGTGAAAAGGAGTGTAAGTGCTTTCCTGTTGCATCAGGCCTGATAAAATAACATGAAAATGTTCACCCATTGTGGTAATCAATAGGAAACATCACAGAATTTCCACCCAGAGCCTGATAGAAACCAGAGCCCAGATTCTCCTATTTTGTTATTCCCATGAATACTTTGAGATGAACTCTGCAAGATCACCCCTATCATGAGTCTATAAAGAAAGCTCAGCTTGTCTAAGAGAATCAAGGTTTGGAGTCCTCAGAATATTTCCATATTATGTCTAGTTCACTCTGGGAAACCAGTTGCTGGGATGTATTTCTTGCCAGTTACTGCACAGGAGGCCTACAGTTACTGAGAAAGTTTAAATCAGTCTTTGAGGTTGGAGTATGTCCAATATAGAGTTGAAACTGAAATGTTGGTCTGTTAAGAAATTTTCCCCAAGTCACACATCCTTGTAAGTAAAGGAAAGATGAGAACAAATACACTGTTTTATTCAAGTATTTCTTTGTAGGGCAGAAGACTATGAACGTGCACCACATTAAATGTTTATTATCTGGATCTTATTGCCTTAAGATGAAAAAAAAAATTCCCTCAATTATCAGTCCTAATATTTAGAATCAGTAAATACTACCTTATAAGAAAAAGATTAGAATGAGAATGGGAAGGAATGGGAGTGAAGATAGACGGTCGGCAACTACAGCACCTCCGCTTGCCGATGATATCGTTCTAATAACACCAAGCATTAGCCAAGCGGCACAAATGCTGGCTGACTTTGATCGAGAATGTGGAAAGATAGGTCTACAGCTGAATCTCAACAAAACTATGTTCATGAAAAAAATGAACTAATTCCAGAGGCCCCATTCACTCTCAATGGATCTCAGACATCTCTGAATGCAGCAGTTATGTGTACCTAGGTCGAGAAGTCAACATAATGAACCACCTAGAACCTGAGCTGAGCAGAAGGAAGAGAGCAGCATGGAATGCCTTCAAAAGCATCGAAGAAATAGCTAAAAAGACAAAGAACCTCTGGCTCTGGGCACATCTCTTCGACTCCACCGTTCTCCCTGCATTAACATACGCCTCAGAGACCTGGGCCCTAGGAAAGCAGGATGAAAATGCTATTCGGGTCTCCAAGAGAGGAATCGAAAGAACTATGCTTGGAATATCACACCTCACTCAAGTGAGAGAAGGAATCCGCGGCCCAACCTCCGTCGCTATTTCAGAATCAGGGACGCTGTCTCGCTTGCCAAGGCATCGAAAATCAGATGGGCTGGACATGTAATGCGATTTGGAGACAACCGCTGGACTAGAGCCGTTACCCACTGGATCCCACTGGATGTCAAAAGATCACGTGGTCGGCCACCTACAAGATGGTCAGACTTCCTTGTTAAGACCCTGAAGGAACGGTTTGAGGCTCTTCATATTCCTGAATCAACCAGATGCCATTGGGCTACATTGGCACGTGATAGGGTCCAATGGAAATGTTACTGGCGCCTACTGGAGCAAATCAATGAATAACGGAATTCAAGTGATCAAGTGATAAGAAAAAGGGTTTTTTGTAGAAGTGATTAAGCCAAGGGTTTGAGATGGAGACACTATTCTAAATTGACACATTGAGCCCTAAGTTCTTCAGCTCTGTACTTCTAAAACAGAGGCAAGGGGGTAGTTCACACACACACACACACACACACACACACACACACACACACACACACACACATACAGAGAAAAGATGTGAAAATAGAGGAGCTATATAAAGATGCTTGCTCTGGAGGATGGAGAAAGCCAAGGAAGCCTGGAAGCCACCAGAAACTGAAGTCCAGGAAGACATTCTCCCTCACAGTTTGAAAGTTTGTGCAACTTTGACAATACCTTGATTTGGGCCCAGAGAAATTATTTCAGACCTGTGAGCCTCCAGAACTGTGAGAGCTCAGGGTTACTTTTAAACCACAGGGATTGGTCATTTCTTGTGACAATTACAGAAACCAATACATGACTCTTGCTTATTAATCACATTACTAAAGTCTGAGTCCTTATACGCATGGGTATAACCTCACCCACGAATGCCAAGTCCAAACACTTCAGACTCTGTCCAATTGTTCTCAGTACAGAACCTCACAGGAGGTTCTATAAGGAAGTCCCAGTGTTATATGCATTTTCCATACAGAAATCACCACTAAGAGAAGTGATATCTGGCTCTGTTTGGAGAGCGGTTTCCCAGCTTGTTAACTTGTAAAGAGAAAAAAACATAACTACTTAAATGATAGGATCTTGTTGATATAAACATCAGAGACTGGGGTTGGAATGAAAGTCAGAGGGTAGAGCATTTGCCTTGCACGCAGTTGACCCAGGTTTGATCCCTAGCACCGTGTATGGTCCTCAAACACAGCTGGGACTGATCGCTGAGCACAAAGTCAAGTGGAAACCCTGAGTGCCATCAGGTATGGCCCCAAAACAAAACAAAACAAAACAATCAAAGATTAATCAGAATTGCAACATGAAGCAAAAAATATTTCACAAACTGTCACTTCTAATTTCTTAAATGTTAAAAGTTTTCCTCATCTATTTCTTATTTTCTGTAGTAAAAGCACTTGAAATCAAACACGGACTTTTACATCAGCAACAGTGACCTGACTTACAACCAAGAGCTATTAAGATGCCTGTGGAGATACCCTGAGAAGCAGAGCTTTCAAGACTATGTGGTATGGCAGACAACCTTTGTCCTCCAGACCCAGGCTCAAACAGAAACTGATTTGGTGGTGATAAAAGAAAGTCATAATTCAATAAGCAGTCAGTGACCTCAGTGAGTCAGTTTCCCAAACAGGAAATCCTTCCCATTCCCCCTTCACACACACACACACACACACACACACACACACACACACACACACACACACACATACACACACACCCCCTGCATGAACCAGCCTCCTGACAACCGTAATTCAGAAGTGGGGGTCCTGTAGCTCCCCATGCATACACTGGCTGCGAGCATTACCAAGGATTCAGTATGGGGAAGATGCCTAGAGACAAAAGCACAAGCTTTGGGTGAAGCCTGGGGCGAAAAAGTCAACACAGAGTGAAGAAGCTCTACAAAGATGGTGTTAATCCCTAAGCTTGCTAAGGTTCCTGCAAGGGCGCCTTCTGTTTCTGCTCTGGGCTCTGTTACCAATTCTCCTGGGCCCACATTAGATCTCCTGAGGGCCAAGACAAGCACTGTGCAGTCTTACTTCCACTCTCCATCAACAGTTCTCTCAGCCTCAGCAGGGAGTTGTCATGCAATCCGCACAGTGAGAGTCTCTCTCTGAGATTATGCACCTGGAATGGGTGACAACGAAGATGGAGATAGACCTGGAAGCTCCTATTTCAGTAATGGGGTCCAAGTCTTTACAAGTTTCTCCTCCTCCACTAGTCCCTAAATAGTTAGATTCCTTTGCTCTTCTGCCAACTCTGTGTGTGGCTCTTCGTATTTCCAAAACTTTCTCTTTATCTTAATATGTCAAGATTAGATTCGGTGACTTGTGGTAAAAGTATCTTGGCATAGCTACTAAATTCCAGGTTTCCTTGGTCAGACCCGGTCTGACTCCTCCTTCTCCACTCTCTGTCCTCCCTCTCCCAGCTCAGGCCTGAAATAAGACTCCCAGGAGTGCACCCTCCAAGATGTGTCTGGAAATGGAGAGGGGCTCAGTTAGCGATCCACAGGTGATTCGAGTGTGTAGCAGTGTTAACAATTATTATTTCCCATGATCCAGAAGAACTAAATCTGTCCATTTATCATCAGAGAAACTACACTCAGGTCCTGGCAGCAGCTCCCCACTGAAACACAGTCACAGAGTATAGTCTGTCTGTGCTCCTTCCAGTCACTTCTCTTTACGGAAAACTTCATTGTTGCCCAGGATCTCCACTATGTAGAGCAAATCCTTTAGCCTGGCCACCAACTTGCTCCAGATTTGACCAACTATGATCCATTTGCAATTCACTATTTACTGTTCCTCACTAGGTCTCCCAACTCAGTCCAATGTTCTATTATTTATTCTCTAAACATACAGAGTTCTTAGTGCAAGCAAAATGCTCCTCTCTAGAGCCCAGGGCACAGGGAATGGAGCAGCAGAGCCTCTCGGCTGGACACAAACAGCCGAGGGAAGCAGCCCTTCACCAGGTAGACTTGAGAGCAGCAAGTCTGGGGAAAAACAAGAGTCAGGGGTCTGGCTGACAGCAAGAACCAACTGGCATTAACAGCTCTCCTAGAATTGTGTCCCAATGAATATTTGTTTCTTTCTCATGCTGGAAATAAAACTTTTCAGCTTTTCACATAATTTCTGGCCGAGTCAGAGAATTAGGTATACAGCCAGAACCACATAAAATGATCCCACCAAACAATGACAGTAGAGCACCACTGTGCCCAGAGCTAGGCACAAGCTACACAGAGGCACAGCCGATGTCTTCAGCTCTGCTGCCTCTGCCCTTTCTAAAAGCCACGTCGATCTCCCTGTGCTACTTGGGATCCACTCATCCTGTTCCTAAGGAGACTTCAAGGGGCTGCTTCTCCTTCTCATTATTCTCTTCCAGATGAAAATCTCATGCCAGGACAGATGACTGATGCCGCCTTTGTCACATGTTGCACCCTAGACACAAGGAATTCTGTACATTTCTGGCCACTTCTTTAGGGGAAGCCAGACTGAAGGAAAGAGAAATTCTCCAAAGATAATAAGGCAACCTGACAGCTGCTGGGTAGTCTAAAAGACAACGACATCTATGGTTTAGCACAGGGTTTCTCCTTCTTCCTCCTGTGCCACATGTAACAAACTCCCTACTAAAGCACATCTTCTCTCAAGAGCCAATTTCTTTGCTCAGGAAAAAAAAAACATAGCCTTTGGTACCATATCCCAGCTCACGCTTTAAGAACTAGGAATAATTACACTCTATTGATGGCATTGTTATAAGAGAATGGAGATGAACTACAAAGGCTGGTTCTTTGGCTGGCTGGTCCCCCCAGTGCTCTGGCCAGCCCTACAAGCAAAATCATACAGTAGATGGTCCAACAGGAAGCACTTTAAACAAAACAATTGCTTTGAATGAAAGGAAAATTGCTTCATTTTCTAGGCACCTCAGAAGCTTCCCCGCCCCACTGAATTTTCATACAATCTGAAGAAAAGAACATCTTGCTCTCAATAATTCTGAGATTAAATTTTCCACCTTGCAAATGGGTGCTTACACACGGACTTTTCTTCATTCATTCATTCATTCATTCATATATTTGTTTGTTTTTATGTGATATTTTATTGTACCACCGTGAGATATACAATTACAAAGATGTTCATGGGTTTCGGTCGTACAGTGTTCCAGCACCCATTCCTCCACCAGTGCCAATTCCCCATCACCAATGTGTCCGATTCCCTCCCCCGCTGCCCTAGCCTGCCTCTATGGCAGGTTCTTTATATCTTGTCTTTTTCTCTCTTCTCTTTCTCTCTCTCTCCTCTCTTCCCTCTCTTACACATTGTAGATTGCAGTACATACATTTAGAATTTATCATGTGTATCTTTTTGCCTATATTCAATGCTCAGTTCTAGGCTGGTATTTCCATTTTTCATAATTATTAGCACACTGTTCCCTTCTTGTCTGACCTAACCACTGACTCCCACACATTTGTGGTAGATTCCACCTATGGACAAGACCTCCTGATCCATAGACATGGATTATTTAAAAATTTTTAAGTTTGATCTTTACTGAGGTACTGTGATTTATAATACTGCTAAAGATGGTTTAT
Source organism: Cryptotis parvus (assembly GCA_021461705.1). NCBI lineage: Eukaryota > Metazoa > Chordata > Mammalia > Eulipotyphla > Soricidae > Cryptotis > Cryptotis parvus. The sequence goes on from JAJIBD010022532.1 coordinate 47,236, forward strand.
GTACATATCAGCATAGCCATCACCGGAGTACCCACATCCCTGCACAAACATCCCCAAAGTCCCACCCTTTCAATGCCCCCAAACTCAGTTCGGAGGACCAACTCCAACTCTCCGTGTCTGCTGCATCTAGTCTTCTGTTCCTCTCTTACTATGTATCGTTGGAGCTCACATATGACAGACCATTCTGTATCTCTCCCTTTCCTTTCCATTGACTTCTCTCAGCACAATATCCTATAGCTCCATCCCTGTGACAGCAAATTGCATGATTTTATCCTTTCTAACTAGATCTGATTTAAGTTTCTCCATTTAAAGATGAAATGATGAGAAGTGTCTTGTACCCCTGTGTCACAGAGGATATTCCCACCTGTTCCAACTATGAACAGTAAACTATTCATAGTACTTATTACATATGGTGCATTTAGTCATCTCCATGTGTTCCTTTCCATTCTTTTAGTTAAAGAATCCCTTCCAAGTACTAAGCATGAGTACATCTTCATATTCAATATGAAATCACATAGGAATCACTTGGGCCCGCTTTATAAGGCAGATATTTAACGCAGTAGGTATGGAGTATGGCCCAGTCCTTTACATCTTGTAATTTTCCAGATAATTTGATGCTTGATACCAATATCAAGCTTGTACAAAGCATCTCTGGGGTAGGTTAAATCCAACTGACAAACTCTTAAAGAAATTTCTGGAGCCCAGAACAAGTTTACCTCATAGACAGTCACAATACTTCACCCTTCATCAAGGATATTTGATCCAGACTCTGTCACTGTACCTGATGCCCTCACTATGGAAATGAAGCTCCTTGATACAGAGAAGCAGCACCTTGCTTTATACAGAACAAACAATATCAGGAACATTTTAGCCTTTCATAGATACTTGACAAATGAACCACCGAAATAAAAAGCAAAGCCCTGCTAGAGTAATTGGAGTGGGGTGAAGTTTGTTCAAGAGACAAGTATAACTTCAAGAAATTCAAAATTAAGGAAAATCACAGTCCCAAGAAAACACATAGTCTAGATATCGCCATTCTCTAGAAAAAAAGCCTTCAATCATCAAGGCCTTTCATTTGCTCTCCTGTCAAGGCAAACTTGAATTTGAAAAACAGTGACAACTCATCAACTGTCCTTTGAATACACAAAATTGCAGCTGTCATGGCAACATGATATTTAATCCTTCAGAACTGCGCACCTAGACCCACACATTTCCAGGAGAGAGGTGTCTTTTGAGTATATCATGTCTTCCATAGAAAAACAACACATGAAGCCAGAGACCAGATGACTTAAGCTCTACCCAATACCCTGTGTCTAGAGCCTTTTCCCCTCCAATACACTGGATTTCTTCCCCTTCACTGGAGAACGAGGAGGGCTCTTGCTCTACAAGGTCAACGAACCTCATCACTCCCAATCGAGCTTGACTCCCATTTCTGCATGTTTTTGGTTTCATAGCCAGTCAGACATTTCACTAGTACAACAGCAATTTAATGTTGCTTCCTGATCCCCATCTGTCAGATTCTGGTAAGGCCATTGCTCTCCAACTACTCAGCCACCCATGCAGTATATAAAGCAGCATGATGAACTGTCTAAACAGCCAGTGGCTGTCAGTGTGGTTCTTTCTTAACCAAAGTAAGAGCAAACAGGAAATGTTGTCAAGTTTCTAAATTGACAGAAACTGTAACATCAGAAATTGGTCGTTTGTTAGCCTGCGATATCTCTAATTCAGACTTGCTTTGGGCACTGGACTGGCTTTTCCCCAATCTATTTTTGCATTAAATGACAAGTATACAGAAACTATTTTTTTACCTAGGAAGACTCCAGGAAGTAGTAAAGCTACTTTGACATTCAGGGATCCATAAAACATTTATTCAACACCTGCTAAGTGCTAATCAGCAAGGATAAAAATGCTGCCCCCTGAAAAGAAAGTCATTCAAAAATGAATCCACTCGAGTCTTCTTTGAAAATCAAGGTGTCCAAGATTTCAAAAACCTACCTGGTGGCACTCAAGAGAGTAAATTTTTAATTTTTCAAATAAAATTCTAAAAGTCCAGTGAAAATGCCTGGTGTCCTGAATAAAGAAAAGGATGGGTCAGTGTCGCGGTTCTGTAAAGGTCCGAGAAACTAGCCCTGTCTTAGAAGACATTACTAAGGTAGGACATGTGTATTTCTTGCAATCCCCTTATGCTATAGTTCAAGGAATGAATGAGTTTTCTCTTGCTAAATAACACATAGCTGTAAATTCAGTGGATTAAAGCATTCACTTATTACTCATAGTCATTCTGTGACCAGATTTCCAAGCATGGTTTGCCATGTCTTGTATTTCAACTCAGGTCTCAAAGTGCTAGCCAACCTCTTTTCTATAAGATTTGGTTGGGAGAAGTGTTGGAGGTGGGGTGGGGAGGTGAGTAATTCACTCCTTGCCTCATCCAGGTCCTCTATCTATGCTGGTTCTCAGAGGCTACAGGATAATAACATTTCCTGATGTGGTCTCAATCTTCAAGACCAGCAATGGAGAAATTCCCCTCATCAAAGCCCTTGTATATTTTGAATTCTCTTACTTCCACTTTCTATGACTTCTAGACCCAAGTTGAAGGAATATGTAACTTGGCTACAGCCACACCACAACTTTTTCTATTTTAAGGTAAATTATTTTAGCACCTTGGTACTCTGGATTATTTCCTCACCACAATATCTAAATTTTTGTTTAATTAAATAAATGAAGTCGGTGTGTGTATACCAGGATTCAGAAATGTTGGAAACCATCTCACAATTCTGGGTTTTCTCTGTAACTGGCTGCATGCGGTGGGAAGAAGACAGGCAGGAGCCGAGGGGCTTCCCTCGGGTCACAGCTTGAGCGGTCTTCCTAATTCCCAAGATAAGCTGCCACTGTCAGGATTTCCTCCGTGAACCTCCTTGGCAGTGCACAGCTTCTACGTCCACAGCCCAGTAAGGAAGGCTGAAGAAACATGAGCACACAAGGCCCCCGATTTCAGACAATGCTGAGTTGTGCCCCGCCAATACCATCACACTCAAGAAAATGTATGTGAGAGTTCCTCATTCCTAGGAAGATCAGTGAAGAGACACGTGGGATCGGAAATTGCCAAAGACACAGGCTACTGCAGGGTTAGAGTTACTGTGACCCAGTTGAACTTGCCTCGAAGTTATCTTCCTTCAGGAGTTGACGTAACAGGGGATAGAGGAGTGGAGGCGCCAGGCTAGAAACAAGGAATTGAGCGGAAGCAGTTATTCATTGGCCATACATGGCAGTGAAAGCAGCAAGTCTTGGGAAAACTAAAATTCAGAGGCCCGGCTGATGGCAAGAAGAACCAGTGGGCATTAACAGTTCTCTGAGAATTGTGTCGCACTGAATACTTGCTTCTTTTCATTCTGCAAACGTGCATTTTCACTTTAATTACAATGCAATAATTGCTGTCACAACAGATGTAGCAGCACAAATTTAATGATGTTGCTTTTCTTCTTCATGGCTTTCAAAGAGAAATGCCAAAGCCCTTATCTAGGGTTTTCTCTGGAACTGGCTGCATGGTGGCTGATCCGGCTGACCAGGGGACTGTACTCAGGCTACACTTACAGGAGAATTGTGGAGCTGAGCAATCCCTTTTCACCCTTCACAAAGCCCAGCTTTCAGGATAATTGTCCAGCAGCGATCCAGCATCTGAGCTCCCCACTGGTCAACACTGCCCCTGTACCAGGCAGAGCCCATTTTCCCTTCCTGGGATGATCAGCCTCATGCCTTACACTGAGAAAAATGGCTACACATATTATAATTTTAGAGGAGGGAATTTAAGCACAAATAAAAAAACATTTTCAAAATATTGCCCCTCCTCTACCAATTTTTTGTTACTGAGTCCCCCTCACACTAACAAGTGATGAAAAATCCTATCAAGAAATCATTTTGAGTGTGTCACGGCATTAACATCTTGTTAAACAGACTTAAGCAAGGACTGTTAAACAAGGCCTGAATCACTTTCATTTCACGGTGACTTCTGGCAGGTACATACGGTTAAAGCTGATACTCAGGACTGACTGCACAGACTATTCCTGCACCAAAGAGAGGGAGAAATCTCCTGCCCTCATTGATAGAGTACCTTTCCAGCGACCTGAGAGATACCCAATCCCTTTTACAAGATACTTCTTTCTTTGTTTAAGGTTTGGGCTAGTCAGAACATTTCTGAAGAATAACACACTGCCTCAGGAATGTAAGCCCAAGAGAAAACAGAGCACTGTTTCCCAATTCCAAGCAGAGCCACAGTCACTGATTTATTTATTCAGTCCACAAATATTCATTAACCATCTGCTATGTGCCAGGCTCTATGAAAACTAGGAGGTGCAATGTGGACCCGAATTAGGAAAAGTTCCTGCCCTCAAAGAATTAGGAGAAAGACGCAACAGTCAATGGATCAGACAATTAATTGTCAAATGTGAGCCTATTTCCAGGAAGGTTTTATAAGAAAAGGAGGAGAGCCAGGCATCCTGAATTTGTCAACCTGGTGAAGAGGGGTGGAGGTGATGCATAGGCAGAGCGTCAGGAAAGCACTGCTGGATGTCACAGGAAATGGCAGACACCAACGCCAGGTGATGTGAAAGAATCTGGCCATTGTCTGCTGCAGCTGTTGAAGGGAAACCAGTGGGGCAGAGCACTACGGAGTGGGAGAGAACTGTGGTCACTCTGTGTAGTCACGTTTCAGATAGAAAGAACCTTTGTGGAAGAGATTAGGTAAAATGATAAGGGTGTGGGACTAGTTTGACCAAGTAGGCTTCCCTGTAAGAGGAGGAAGAGATTCAAGAGTGTGACCCAAGGTAAATCCACGAGGACTCCAGCAAGCAGGTTGACCGAGGAAGAAGCTTCACTAGGGACAAGATCAACCCTGCCAGTACCTGGTGCTCAGACTTCTCAGACACCAGAATTACAAGACAAATGTCCATTGTTAAACCTGCTCAATCTATGAGTATTTGTTTGTTTATTTGCTTTTGGGGAATACATAGTTGGTGATGCTCAGCATTTACTCCTCATTCTGAACTCAGGGCCACTGCTGACATTATTCAAGGACCACATAAGGTTCCAAGGATTGAACAGGCTGGCCACATGCAAGGCATGCCCCTTAAACTCAGTTCAGTTATTTCCAGCCCACTAGTATTGTTATGGCATTCTGAGAACCTCAAAACCCTCACACCCTTATAATTGCACTCAAATTTGCAGACACAGCCCACTACAAGCAATCTTGTATTAAAATTATTCTGAACAAGAGCAAGTGTTCTTCTCCTGTTGATACTTTGACTCAAGATTCTTCATCCAGAGCAGATCTCCAGAATAAGCTTCAGAAGGAAGGTGCCCACCAGAGGCCAGGGCCCGGGCAGGCTGAGCACACCTTTGGCATATAGCTTTGGTGCTGATCAGTCTCTCGCTCCAGACCTCAAGAGGGGGCTAAGAAAGAGTAGTGAAAAATCAGTTAGATGAGAATTCTTCAAACTTTTCTTCAAGTCTGTGGACTGGAATCTGTCTCCATACCTGCCCACAAACCAACTGTTATAACTAAGATTATAGTGACTAGTGATTTTCAGTCTCTCTACATCTGCAAATACACAAGATCAGAAAATGGACCAGTGCTTGAAGACCACTGATTTGATAGTCTCATAACTGCAGGATGAGCAAATGAAGTGTCGTGCACAAAAGATGGGGTCATTCAAGAGGTCCCCTAGTGTAGCGAGACAGGACTCTTTCAATCCCACTACAGTATTTTCTGTCAGTGCTGTCTCACTTACAAATGACTTTTATTCTAAGTGGAGTTTTATCATTAAAAAGTTGAATGTTTTGCTCAACTGAGGCTGCTGCTGCCTTATTAAACTTTGGCAGCCCCCATGAGGCGTGCAACTATGACAGATGAACAGGTCTGCTAATGAATAGAAACCAGGATTCCAAAATTGCTTCCCATAGAAACTATGCATCTCTCCTACAGAGAAATGAAATCTTTGAGACAGTCTGATTATAAAAATAAAGCAGCATTATTATATTTGTCTGCTAGGCTGATCACAGGACACTTGCAATTTATGACAGATATCACAAATTGAAGAATAAACATCAAATGCCACTTATTACACTCACATCTATACAAATAAAGGCAGGAAGCAATATCCTGAATTCTTGAGGCAAAAGTTTTCCCCAAAATATCCAAACACTTGAATCAAAATAATACCTTATACTTTACAAAATCACAAATTTAATTTGGGCGATATTTGCCTGAGACATTTGTTGGCATATCACTTTAAACCACAGAAAAAGCTTTGTATGAGGTCCTGCATTTGTTTTCTAGCACCACCAAAAATGAAAAACAAAATAAAATCTATTAAATTTTTTTTAATTTTTTATTATACCACAGTGAAACATACAATTACAAAGGTGATCATAGTTGGTTCTTGGTAATACAGTATACCAGCACCCATCCCTCCACCAGTGCCCCACTTCCACCACCAATGTACCCCCACCCCCTCCTGCCCACCCCCCATGCTGCCTTAATACCAGGCACCCCAGTTTCCTCTCTTTCTCTCTCTGTCTCTCTCTCTGTCTCTGCATCTCTCTCCCTCTTATTTTACACATTGTGGCTAGCCCTGCAGGTATTTAGAGTTTATCACTTAAGTCTCTGTGTATATTCAATGGTGAGTCTTAATCTGCCATTACCATTTCCCACATTTAGTACAACACTGGTATCTATTTATGTCGTATTAATGAATGCAGTCATTCCATATCTGTCCTTTTCCTTCTGACTAATTTCACTCAGCATGATAGTCTCCATGTCCCTCCATTTGCAGGTAAATTTCATAATGTCATCTTTTCTGACAGCCGCATAGTATTCCATAGTGTAGATGAACCACAGTTTCTTTAGCCAGTCCTCTGTTCTCGGGCATTTAGGCTGTTTCCAGATTCTAGCTATAGTGAATAGCGCAGAGATGAATAAAGAAGTACAGATAGTATTTCTGCTATGTGTTTTTCGGTCTCTCGGGTATATTCCCAGGAGTGCTATTGCTGGATCAAATGGGAGCTCAATATCTAGTTTTCGGAGGAATGCCCATATTGTTTTCCAAAAGGGCTGGACCAGTTGGCACTCCCACCAACAGTGGATCAGAGTCCCTTTTCCCCACATCCACGCCAGCACTGGTTGTTCTTGCTGTTTTGGATGTGTGCCAGTCTCTGTGGTGTGAGATGGTACCTCATTGTTGTTTTGATTTGCATCTCCCTGATGATTAAAGATGAAGAACACTTTTTCAGTTACTTCAGGAAATAAAAGAAGACCTGAGGAAATGGAGACATATTCCCTGCTCATGGATCGGAAGGATCAATATTATCAAAATGGTAATACTCCCTAGAGCTTTATACAGATTCAATGCGGTCCCTATAAAGATACCCATGATGTTCTTCAAAAGAAATTGAACAAACACTCCTGAAATTTGTATGGAATAATAAAACTCCACGAATAGCTAAAGCAATCCTTGGGAAAAGAAGATGGGAGGTATCACTTTCCCCAACCTCAAGCTCTACTACAGAGCAGTTGTAATTAAGACAGTGTGGTATTGGTATAGAGACAGACCTGTAGACCTGTGGAATAGAACTGAGTATCCTGAAACACATTCTCAAATATACAACCACTTAATCTTCGATAAAGGAGCAAAAAATATTAAGTGGAGCAAAGAAAGCCTCTTCAATAAATGGTGCTGGGAAAACTGGGCAGCTACATGTAAAAAAATGAACCTAGACCTCCTTCTAACGCCATGCACAAAAGTCAGATCAAAATGGATTCTAGATCTCAACATCAGACATGAATCTATAAGGTACATCGAAGAAAACATAGGAGAAACGCCTACGACATCGAAACGAAAAGTATCTTTAAAGATGACACACCACTGACCAAGCAAATGGAAGCAAAGATAAACAAATGGGATTATATAAAACTAAAAGCTTCTGCACCTCAAAAGAAACGGTGACCAAGATACAAAGACAATCCACAGAGTGGGAAAGGATATTCACCCAATACCCATCTGACAAGGGGTTAATATCCAGGATATACCAGGCACTGGTAGCACTCCACAAGAAAAAAACAGCCAACCCCATCAAAAAATGGGGAGAAGAAATGAACAGAAGCTTCCAAAAAGAAGAAAATCTATTAATTTTTTTTTGCTAGAATCTGGAAGGTAAGGCACTTCCCTTACATGCAGGTGATCCAGATTTGTCCCTGGCATACCATATGGTCCCCTGAGAGCTGCTAAGAGCGATTTCTGAGTGCAGAGCCAGAAGCAAACCCCTGAGCACAGCTGGGTGTGGCCCAAAATAAAAAAATCATTTTAATTTCAGAAACATCTATGGCATTTATTTATTTACATGTAGTCAGCTGATATGCACCAGGCTCAGGTTACAGAGATTGATTTTTCAAGTTATTTGTCCATTTTGTTTTTATTTTTGGGCCACATTCAGCTGTTCTCAGGGCTTACTCCTAGCTCTGCATTCAGGGTGCACTCTTGGCACTCAAGTCAGCAGTGTACAAAAAGCAAACGCCTTACCTGCTGTAGTATATCTCTGGCCTCTCAATTTATTTTATTTAAAAGGTATGGCCTGCACGCAGGCCCAGCTGCATGGCAGGTGGCAGACAGGAGACAGGCTTTCCTACACCCAGGGTTCTGCCCCATGGGCCCTGGATGGTTGATGGTCTGACATAGAAAGAGACTGGGGCCCCTGGGATGAATCCAGAGCAACATCAGATCCTGACAAGCTACCCGTGGTGTATCTGATATGCCAAAAACAGTAACAATAATGGACCTCGTTCCCATTGAATGAGACGTTACTGGCGCCTGCTCAAGCAAATTGATGAACAATGGGAAGAAAAGTGGTAATAGTGATACAAGTGACGGCCTGCACACAGTGTGCAAAATTTCATGACGTCAACAAAAGGTAGCTGGAGAAACATGAATCAAATGCCAAACCACTGACAAGCGAAGGTCTGGCCTAATAGGCCAGTTAATAGTAAAAATATTAAAAAATTACAAAAATGAAGTCAGAACAGGTTCTTCAATAAAGTTGCTTTAAATAACAGAGAAATCAGAGAAGCATTTGAATCTTGCTGGCAGAAAATATTTACCACAAAGGCAATCGTACAATTTTATCAGAAAAACTGCCCACTAGTTTTATTCTGAAAAATGATTAGAATAGACACATAGGTATAACTGGAACAATTGTTGATAAAATATAAGACAAGGGACTAGAGTGACAGAGAAGTGGACAGGGTGTGTGTCTTGCAAGCAGCTGACCAGGGATCAATGCTCAGCACCACATATAGTCTTCAGAGAACTACTAGGAGTGACTGCTGAGTATGGCTCAAACACCAAAACAATAGAAAATTAAAATATAAAAGAGGAAAAGCTTCTTAGAGAAGTAGTAAATAAAATATAAGACAAATTCCTTTTCCTAATATTCACCTTTGTTGTTCACAACAAGGTCCCAATTACGTCACATGAATTTGGACTCCATTTTAAGGAACTAACTCCGGACTTTTTCTTTAAGGTCCTCAGGTAAAGAAGCCTGAGGTGGCAAGCTACCTGTGGTGTATTTGATATGCCAAAAAGAATGATATGCCATGGCTAGCTTGCTTCTCCTGGTATCTAATCTTTTCTTTTTCCTTCTAATAACCTCTAAATCTGGAATTTGAAAAACCAAAGGATGTGATTCAGATCTTCTCTCTACTTTATTTTTAGAATGGGTTCCAAAAATAGCTAAATAAGCATCAACCTCTTTAGAATAGTCTATAGAAAAAGTAACTTTTCTTCTTTTGTCTTCACATACACCTGATGGACAATGTCCATATTCAGAATAGTCTTCCATAACATCCACAGTTGGTACAATTCCTACCATTTCATGGAATGTCTTCTCTTTAATACATACATAACTCCTTCTAGCTCAAGAAAGCAAATCAGTATTCAAAATAGTACAGTTATTTTGCAATCTCAAATAGAATATAATGGTTCTTTACTTAGTTAACTTTCTCATTTATTTGGTACAGGTAGGGTGCTTGTCTTGCACATGCCCGATCTGGGTTTGGTCCCTAGCACCCGTTTGGTTCCCAGAGACCTACCAAGAGAGATCCTTGAGCACAGAACCATAAGCAAGACCCAAGCACCACCAGGTGCGGCTTCAAAACAAAATAAAAACCAACCCCCTCCCCAGAAAAAACATTATAGTTGAAAGCAATCACTGTCCTCAGGGAATTCTGGGTAGTTGCTGTAACTCTGTCCTAATTACTTTGAGTGCTTAAGTGTCACAAATTGAAATGTAGGTTTTTTTTCAAACCTATTCTGTTGCTCACGTTTTGAATGGGCACCATTTGGCAGCACGCCACATGTGCAATGGACACAAATACAAAAAGTTGACGATCTAGAAACCACAGAACTCAAGTACAATCACAAAACAAAGTTCATAGAGAAAATATGGAATGTTTGCAGGTCATGGGTGGCTAGGAAAAAAGGGGTCAAATGTACTAGCAACTTTACTACAAAAAAGGGCAAGAATCCTGACCAACAACCTCTGTTCTGGTATTTGAAAAGTATTTCAACCCGACCACATAAGCAAAAAATGAGCTTTGTAAATTAATTAGTTTTACCACAGGAAATTAGTCTAGAACGCACTTTTCACTGAGCCACCAAGAAGCAAGAAGAGATATCCTCAAAGCTAGGAGGAATCCCAGAGACTCTTTCCCAAAGTTCCCGGTTTGCTTTCATTGTTCATCAGCCCAGAGCCTCCACTAGACTGAAACACAAGAGCAGAAGTTGCACAAAGGAAAATTAATATTTTCTGCAAGGCTTTCTGATCCTGTGTGGATTAATGAATTTTGCTTCTGCTTTGCAGAAGTTAGTATTTTTAACAAGGGAAGGAAACCCTTAATTGTTTACTTATTCCCTTAAGTGGTCCAAAAACATCTTGTACCATGTCATTTACATTTCATGTTGAAAGCAAAATAGGTTTAAAAAATAAGAAAATATTTATTTTAACTTGATGCATCTGTTAATCAAAATACCAGAAAGGACAGTCACGTCACTATATTAAATTCAGCAATTTGTAAGCAATTTATACATTCATTTATCTGGGTTAAAAATGCCCTAAAGCAGAAGTTCAATGAAACCCACAAAGTAAATTGCATTGTATTACGCTGACGAATACGGACCATGATTTCCTCTTCTTCACTTCATTAATTTATTTCCTAACTTGAGTTAATAGTGAGCTTCCTATTTTTTAATGCTCTTGAAAGTTATTGGGAGAAGAACATTTGCCAGAACTGCTCGGAAAACCTACTGCAGAGCAAATGGGTTAAACGCCCATGGCAAATTTCCCCAAGACATTCTCACACATTGAGCACCTGATTGCCATCCAGCCATCTTTGTGCCAAGCACAGTGGGTGATTAATACCACTTGTTAGAAGAAAGAGGGAGAGGACCGAGCCGCAGTGGGAGGGAGATCACTAATTGGGGAGAATCTCCGAGGTCCTATCCAGCACTAAATTGGAATCTGTGCCATTTTGATTTAAGAAGGCTGACTTTAATTCGAAACAATGCCCACTGGAAGAAGGGATGCCTATGCAGAAATAAATAAATAAAAGTATTAAAATCTACATACAACCAGAGATCGATTCATTAGAGATCAAAGAAGAATCAGTTATTTTCCCTTGATTAAAATGGTAATTTGGGGCTGGAGCGATAGTACAGCAGGGAGGGCATTTGCCTGGCATGCAGCTGAAAAAGATGGAACAAAAGAGAAAGAAAGACTGGTTGGGGCTGGAGTACACACCGTGTATGGGCAAGGTCCAAATGTGATCCTAGCACTGGATGTGCCGTACCTATAGTCACTTAGGTATAGTGACTATATCTAAGCACTGTTAGGTACAGTCCTGGTGTCCCTGGATGAAGTGGCACTCCGGGCCTTGGCACTGAGTCCTTCAGTGCAGCTATCCCAGTATCACAGGGAGAGGAACCCCAGAGCACAGCTTGGGAAGCCCCTTCCAAAGCCGTGCTCCAAAAAAGATGCTGGTCTTATTTTCCGGCCTTAAAAGGATACAGCTTTTATTTCTTGGCTTATAATGGGAGGGAGTTGGAGGTCAATTTTTAATTGTTTATTTCCCAATTCTTACCCACTCAGACCAATGCCTGCATGAGGAGCAAAGGGGCTTTACAGCCATTTCCTCCCTTGAACTTGCATCTTGTTTGCTAGTCTGTGTCTCTGCTCGCTCTTTCAAGGTTCGCGTTCTCTCTTGACTAAGTACTTCCTCTCCTCTATTAAGTTATTAAGTTTCAATAAACAATTATCTTGCTTCAAAAATAATAACAGGAAAGAAAGGGGAAGAGGAAAGAATGCATGAAGAGAAAGGGATGAGGGAAGGGAGGAAAAAAGATGCTATGAGAAAAAAGGGAAGGAAGGAAAGATGGGAGGAAGAATTAACTTACACTCACACTTAAACTGCTGCTAACTTTAAAACTATTCTTAAAGATAGAAGAGGAAGAAGAATGAACTTTTCAACTAATGTTCAAACAAATGCAACAGCCATTGTTCTTGGAAGATTTTGGGCAGCAGCCAGTAAGAGAGGGTTTGGGTTTTTCTTTCCAAGAAACCAGATGTTACCACCATAAACTCAGGACTCCAACTTCCAAGGCTGGCCCTCAGAGATAGCACCCTCCCCCCCACACACACACACACATGGCCTTGGTGACAAGGATGTCAAAGTCCTGTTCTATTCCATTTTCTATTCAACACGAGCCTGGGATAGTCAACCTGGGAGCTGCACTTTGGGTGCATTTGCCCTTGATCTTCTCTTCTTTAAGTCTCAAATTTCACGTCTATGAAATGGAAATTGAAGTCATCTCATGGAATGCTTGATGTGGAATCGCGGTCCAAAAAACGACAAATTCCCTTCTCGTTTTGTTCAGGCACAATGTAAAGTCAAGTCAGCTGTCCCCACATCCCAGGAGCCAATAATACCCTATTCTTCCCCTTTCTTTCTCTTGCTTTCTCAATGTAAAGTCAGCTGTCCCCACATCCCAGGAGCCAATAATACCCTATTCTTCCCCTTTCTTTCTCTTGCTTTCTCTTCAGGCGCTTTCACATTTCCCCTCTAACTCTGGGCTAAGAACCTGTTGCTCAGGTTTCACACACCCAAACAAACAGCACCCTGACTTGATGCTTCTTCTGAGTCCACATGGGCTGGGGAGAGGGGAGGGGGAGACATTTCTCACTCCACATTTCCCTTGATCATACCTTCCCCCCATTCCCCACTCATCACCCCACTCCAAATACTTTTTAAAACCCCTTGATTACACACATATTATAATATCATCATTAAAGTCCTAGAAAGCAGCCACCAGACCTCCCTGTGGAAGTTTGGGGGATCTTTCCAGACATTCTAACATTAACGACAGATTTAAAGAATCTGACTTTACATTCTCGCATGGATTGGAAAGCATTCTAAATAAATGTCAATAAAAGTGTCTTGCTCCAGAAAATAATAAAAAGAAAGGAAGGTGGGAAAAGGGAGAAAAGGAAAGAATGGATGAAAGGAAAGCAGAGAGAAGGAAAGGAGAGGAAAGATCCTAGGAACGGAGGGAAGGAGGGAAGTTGCCTAGGAACTTTAAGCCCAAACCGTAGTTTGGAAAGCCAAGAGCTTTCTCTGCTCGGGGATTAGGAGCTGGGATGATCCAGCAAGTCAAAGCACAGGGAAGTCAGATTTTTTTGTTACAGACCAAAAGACCGGCTGGCCCTGACGCATTTATCTGCTCCCACAAGAAACAGACCCACCCAGAGGAAACCAGCAGTGCCCTGTGCGGCTTAGATGAGCTCCAGACACGGCGAATAAAATTTCCGCCTGGAGATGATCTGCTATGCATAGTATTGCTTCTCCGAAGAGAACAAATGTCTAATTGTCGAAGAAGAGTTGTATAGGATAAAGAGGGCACCAGATAAGAATGTTCCGGGTTGAGAGAGAGAGAGAGAGAGTACAGCGGGTAGCGTGTTTGCCTTCCACACGCCCAACAGAGTTTGATCCCCAACATCCCTTAAGGTCCCCCAGCCTACCAGGACTGATTCCTGGAGGCAGAGTCAGAAGTAAGCCCTGAACACAGCCCAGGTGGGGGCCCAAACAAAAGAAAGTTCCTCTTCATCTCCACGGCACTTGGCCCTTGCCAAGAAATGTTGCAACCTGCAGCAATCACAGAGGTGCAGACTCCGGAATGGATCCGGACCTCTGACTCCTGCTCTAGTGCTCTTTGCAACACGACCCGCATGGCCCCAAACAGAGTCGGAACAACCAGACTCTCTCCAGCTTCACTGAGCTGAAGTTTAACATGTTAAGGCAAGACTCGCCATGACGCGGGACCTGGGCTGGTGCGCCCGGCTGGGAGCCCCCGTCCCCTGTCCCCAGGACTCACTGAGGAAGATGATGATCTGCTTCCGCGCTGACCGGTTCTCCGGGCTCTCCGTCTTCCTCAGCTGCTTCTCCTTCCCGGCCACCGAGCCCAGTTTGCTGCCCCTGAGCACCTGCATCATGTTCCAGCACATGAAGGCCACCAAGGCCAGGACCACGAGGTACACGGCGAAGGCGCCGAAGATGCTGGCCTGGAACACGGCCCAGCGGCTGGAGAGGTTGGTGCAGATGGACATATTGGACGTCTCGGGTTGCTCGTGGTGGCGGGTGCGGGGGCGATTGCAAGGGGAGGCCCCGGTGGCTGGGTACGTGCAACAGGGGGTACTCCACCCCCCATGGCGAAAAGCAGCGGCAAGGCCACCAGGACCGAGGTGACCCAGACGAAGCCAATAAGCAGCTTCACCTGCCAGGGCCCGGACAAGGCCTTGTACTTGAACGGGTGGCAGATGGCCACGTAGCGCTCGAAGCTGAGCGTCAGCACGCGCAACAGTGTGGCGTAGCTGCAGGCCTCGAAGAGGAACGTGTGAAGCTTACAGGACAGAGGGTAGCTGGGCGTGGTCAGCGGGTTCCAGATGACGCTGTAGAACTCCACGGGCATGCCGATGAGGAAGACCAGGATGTCGGAGCACGCCAGGCTCACCATGTGATCCGTCACCTCCTTCTGCAAGTAGCCTTTCTTCTGAAGCACCTTGGTCACCGAATGGTGACACTGTTTCCCACGATGCCCACCACGAAGATGAGCAGGTACACGAGGATGAGGGGTGATTTTGATCCCCGTGGACACCTCGAACTGGGGCACATGGCTGTGATCGATGACGGCGGAGCAGTCAGGGGTGGCACCGCTCTGGGCAGCCATGAGCGAGCACGCCAGGCCACCGGCTCACAGACCTGCTCACCTTCCCCTTCCTCCGCCGCGAGCGCTGGCTGTGCTCGGGTGCTCGCCAGCCGCAAACTGCAACTTTCCTGAAAACTTCCTGGAGCCGCTCAAGCTCCGGGAGCAAAACCCAGTCTGGGCGCCTGGTTTTAGAGATTAGCCTGCAAGCGGCCAGAGGGTGGAGCAGGGGAGGTTCCAAGCCCCCGCCGGCAGGGAGCGAGCGCGCCCCAGCCAGCCCCTAAGCCCCTTCTCTGCGCACTGCCCCAGCACGGACCGTCCGGCCTCGGCGCGCCCCGGCGCCGTCTGGCACCGGTGGCCGGAACACCCCAGGGCGCACCCCTCGGCGCTGCTGGAGGCGGGCTGAGCCGTGATTAATCATTAACCGTCGCGGACGGCTCAGTGGCCTCGCCGCAGACCCAGCCCAGGGGCGGATTTGGACTCCGCGCACATACACCTGGGCAATCAGAGGGTGATTTAATGGGTGTCTCCACCGTGGCTGCTGCCCGCGTGGCCGAGCCAGAGGTTGCTGGCTGTGGGACAGAGGCACATTCTTGCAGGGTGCACAGGGCGGGAAGCTGGAGATGGATCCTGGCCTTGGAAACCTGACTGGGGCTGGCCAGGAGAAACTGCCTTCTTCTGCCGCCCCCGCGGTCCCCGCTCCGCCCGTGCCCCGCGTTAGCAGCTGATGCCAGGGTCCCTTCAAAGATGGACCTCTTGATCGTTTGGACACGGCAGGGCCCGGCCCCGCCTTCATTCTGGCCCGGCCGCCGTGGAGGAGCCAAGGTCCCGCAGCCTTTAAACTGTGCCTGGGGATCGATGGGTGTTTGCAGGAGAACGTTTGCGCTGTGCTGCCCGGAGCCTGGAGCCCTTAGCTCAGGACTCCCAAGCAAGCTAATCGGATCCCAATGTGAGGGGTTCTCCTGGATCACTGGGTTCACCGCCTTCAGAGGGACCCCAGAGCGCTCCTGGCAATAGCCGAAATGGTCTTTGAGGACCTGCTATGGATTAGCAGAGGATGCTGAGATAAGTGAGGAGCCGGGCCCAGGATAGACATGGCGTTGCGGGTCAGTTTTCCCTGTCTGCAGACTTAGGAAAGCCGGGAAATCTCTAAGAGAGCAAATCCGAGGGCATGCCCTCTGCCCCTAGGATGGTGGGCTTCTTGTTGTTGTTGCTGCTGTTGTTGTTGATTTTGGCTCGTTGTTGGTCACACCGAGATGCTCAGGAGTTACTCCTGGCTCTGCATTCAGGAATAACTCCTGGCTGTGCTGGAGGGCGTGGGGGGGCATTATATGGATGCCAGGGATTGAACACAGGTCGGCCACATGCAGGCAAAAGTCCTACCAAATGTGCTGTCACACGTCTAGGATGGTTCTCTCCAAAGAGAAATACACACTGTTAAGCTCATGTTCCAGACGGGCGGTAAATTCTGGGAGCACAATAGGCTTCAGGAAAGGAGTCCCGGAAGTGGCACTCAGGTTATGGTAGGGACTCAAGTCTCTTTGAGCTGACCTCGGGACATCTGTGTTTGACACTGTGTAAGCACTTTCCCCTCTGAGATGCCTTTTCTCTGGGCAGGATAAGCTTGTGTCAGGCTCAACACTGACATCTTAGGGAGTCATCAACCTTTCCAGTTATCTGCCCTGATGCTTCTCCCCAGCTCTGCATGTCAGTCTTCCTATAATATATTTGATAATGCCAATTTGTTCTGCTCAGACAAGATTTCCATTATTGTCCAATTCTTTTCATCAAATTTTTCTTTCCCAAAGTGTGAACAAAGATTACAAATGCATGACCAAATAGTGAGAATCAAGCTAATTAAAATTTGCTTCTTACAGTAGAAATGAGAAAATTTTATTTTGAACAAAGGTCTGGGAGAATTAAATTCTCATTTCACGTATGCATTTCCTAAGACCAATTAAAACGATTTAATGTGCTTTCATTTTCTGATAAGAGACAGGGCTAATCTATACTTTTATTAGCCTATTATATATGGGGAATGGAGAAAAATAAGTAAAGAAAAATGGTGGTTTAGTGATTTTTATGCTAACTATTTAGAGGTCATTCTGTATTTATGCTTTATACATTAGGTGACCTTTGAGGCTGTCTTATGTGGATGTAGCATTTTTGATATAATTTTGCACTAACTCTGCTTAAGGAGAAACTCTTATGTCAGTACTCAGAGTCAACACACATACTGTGTATATTGTAATTTTTAACTTTGCTGTGTAAAGTTGATTTTTTATGCTCAGATTTAATTTCTTGACAGGGGGAGAGTTAATTTTTGGTGTGGGGCCATACCTGAGAACGATCGAGGGCTGCTCCTGTCTCTGGGTCACAATTCTTAGTCATAGAGAAACTCAAAACTAAGGTGGCTACAAAATATCTCAAGAATAATAACCACAAAAATACTATTAGTCAGAAGCTCCGGGAAATATCTTTTTAAAAACTGTACAGTCCCCATTATCTTATTCTAATAAGAAAGAACAATAAATGAAGTTACAGAAAGGGAAACAATAAGAAATCAATAAAGATAAAACTAATTATGAGGGCACTAAAGAGAAAGACTAATAAATAGTCTCAAACTTCTTTTAGATTTTCTGTTTCTGGCCATCTTGAGTAACTAGTACCAGATCAGATGACTCCCAACACAACAGTAATCCCTCAGGAAAGTTAGTGACCAGCAGGGTCATCCCAACCTACTGGGCTGCCTAAAGTCCTTTTCGAGACCAAGAAGACTCCACATACTGCATTTTGCTAAGATGATCACTGACTTGGTGTTCAGGAATCCGAGGCTGCTGGACTTTACAGAGCAGAATCCTGAATAGGAATCATGGAAAGAGTTCCAGAAACCCATAAGAAGGTCTCTTGGTGGCAGGCTGAACTTTGATTGATAGACCGAGATCAGACTCCAGGAGCTGGACCAAGGACAGCTACCAAGGGAAGAGCAGTTCCAGATGGCTGTGAGCTAAACATGCCCCAGAGTTCCACAGAGTTGGAAGATGCTGGAGTTCTAACAGTGAGACAAGACACCTCACTGAGCCAATCCTAAAAGGTCAGACCTAGTAGTATGACAAAGTAGCATTTACCAGAGTTAAGGCAACTCGAGACCTGCTGTAAGAAAGATATTCATCATAACCACCTCAAATAGTAACCACAAGTGATGTCAATCTGAAAGTGAGAGGCAATTACTGGATGACTCTCTACTGGGCATAGAAGCAGAGCAGATGAACTAACAAAATGCACTAAATATAACTCTGGGCCACTGTAAAAATACACACACACACACACACACACACACAGATACATATATGCTGATAACCAGAGTAGAAGGGGAAGGGCAATTTGAAAGCAGGAACAGGCTCTAGCAAGATGGCTATGGTGAGGTAGATACACATATGGTAGAACCAAGCTATAGTCCCGAAACTTAAATATCATTACAAACCAAAATAAAATTTCATTTTAGAGTGAGCAAAACTGGAAAGTAGTAGATTTAAGGCATCTGTCTTGCATGTGGCCAATCCCAGTTTGTCCTCCAGCCCCGCATAAGATTCCGTAAGCAACCAAGAGTAATCCCTCAGCATAGAATCAGGAGAAGCTCGATTTTTTATAAACACTTGATATATTATTTGTCTAAACTAGTATGGGGTTGGAGGTATAAAATTCCAAATTTCAATGAGGAATACAAACTTAAATTATATTTTTAATATTTTGGTTATGCATTAACTATGATACACTATAAAATATTTTCATCTCTACTTTTAAATGCTTTTGTTTCAGCACCATGATCTAAAATGCTGTTAGGGACACAGGGTTCCATGCATTGACTTCAGGCACCACTTCCCCCACCAGACTGTCCCCTTCTCTCCACCATGGTCTCAGTGGCCCCCCATCTCATCCCACCCTGTCTCCCTTTCTTTCCTCTATAGTAAGGTTCATGCTAAAGACCAGTTCTCAGTTTCTGGTGCCTTTGGGTAAGACCAGTTCTCAGTTTCTGGTGCCTTTGGGTATTTGTTATACTCCTACATGGTTACTTTAGAACCCACATATGAGAGAGATCATTCTGTCCCTCTCCTTCTAACTCCACTCAGCACAATCTTATCCATCCATATATCAGCAAATTGTATGATTTAATCTTTCCTTAAAGTCAAGTAGTATTTCGTTCTCACCACTGCTTTTTATAAACTTTTTAACATAGCTAGTACAGGATGCTTGAATTGCATGTGGTTTGCATTTGTGACTCATGTGGCTTTCTATTGGACAGTGTATCTCTGATGCATAGACACTGAGCTAAATCGAAAGTTCAAATTAGAACACTTACAAGATTTTTTTTTTCTAATAGCAGTTACATTTCAAATCAATAGGGCAAGATGGGTTGTTGAATATTTGGTATTGGGACAATAGATTGACCCTTCTGTGGCAAACAAATATAAAACAAAGCAAAAACATTAGTAAACACCTACCTCCAATCTTATTTTAATATAACTTTGGTAAAAGTCCATTACAATGTTTGCAATTTTGCAAAACAGCAATGAGCTATAATTGTGAGAATGGCCTATAATAGACTCTTCTTTTTTATTTTTGGGTCACACCCAGGGGTTACTCCTGGCTCTTTGCTCAGGAATTACTCCTGGCAGAGCTCGGGGACCATATGGGATGCCGGGGATCGACCCTGAGTCAGTCACATGCAAGGCAAATGCTTTACCCCCTGTGCTATCGGTCCGGCCCCTGAAACAGATATTTAGGAACTACTCTAGAGATGTTTCTGTACTTTCAATGAAGGGGGGAAGGGCCTCCACTATCCAAGCTCTCACCATGGAGGGGCAGAGCTACAGTGTGGGATTTTATGTTATGTTTTAAAGCTTTGAGATTCCCTGCATCCAGAGCCAGAAATAACCCTGAACACTGTCAGGTGTAGGGCCCAAATACCAAATAACAACAAGAAAAAAAAAAAAACAAACAATGATGTGCTTGGATTGATGAGAAGTTATCTAATGAAAGCTATTGTGTGAATTATTGCTGTGTGAATGTTTTTAAATAATTTGTATGGTTTTGCCTTTTTGGGGGATGATGGCATTTTAGCCATATCCAAACATGTTCGGGGCTTACTCCTGGCTCTGCACTCAGGGGTCACTCCAGAGGGACTTGAGGAACTGTTGGGGTGCCAGGAACCACACCTATGTCAGTCACATACAGGACAAATATGTTATCTGCTATGCTGTCATTTTGGCTCCTGGTTTTGCCTTTTTTAACTTTCTTGTCTAGTCTGTGTGGATTTTAAATAAGTTGTCATTGGTGTTTACATTTACTTTATTTCAATTTTTCAGCTAATTGATCAATAATAACTTTTGGCTAAATATAAATTGTTGCAGTACACTGCTGCTCAGAGCCTCTGCATCTGGCTTGGAGTTGCCTCCTGCAGGTCACTTTGTAGATAGAAGGAGGACAGTTTGAATGTGGCAGTTCATCTGACAATGTACTCTATACTGGCTGGTATAAATATTCTCTCATGCTACCACAATCATCGTGGGACTAGCTAGATCTTACTGGTATATTTGCCTGGCCACGTTGGATCTCTAAGTAATTAGACCGAGAGAGAAATGCTGTTTGCCTTCAAGCAAGCAAGCATGGCTCTCTTTAACTCAAAACTAATACACAGAACAACCATAAAGTAAAGATGAGACTATTGTGAAGGTTTGGAAAATATATATAATTGGCCATAGAATATTCTTTGGTACAGGTGCATGCCTTTGTATTCTGAGATACAGTTCATCTCTGAAGCCCCCTCCTCCACTCTGCCCTGCAGGGCACTTCCAAGGCAGATCTTGGCTGGGCAACATTAACATCTCAAAGGGCCTAGGTGAGGTCCTGGGAGAAGTTACCTGAGGGGATTTGACCCTGATGGCTTCCCGTAGAAGTGGGAGGTTTGGATTACAGGGATATAAAACTAGCCTGCTTCCTTTCTCTCTCTCTCTTTTGCCCTTTTCTGTTGGCGCTCCCCTGCTTGCCTCTTTTTGCTAACTCCTCTCTGCGGCCCAGCCTGGAACCCTAAATTCGGGGGTTTTCCTATTGCTGATTTGTATGCCAGAACCTGTGTTATGGAAAGCATTTTGAAACTTCTCTGGATTCTCTTGCCTTTCTCCATCCTTAGGCCGCTGATCCCCTGGAGCAGAAGGGACTCCCTGACCCTGCTCCTGAATTTTGTACAGGGGCGCACCAGTGTTTCCCGGCTATAAATGGCCTAATTTCAGTTAATTTCCAAATTTTATTTTATTCTGAACATGGCTGTTATTGCTGACATATGACTAGTGCATATCTGCACTGAGTGATCCCATAGGCATGGGGCCTCCGGAAGCCCCTCGAACCTCTAATGAATATTCACGTTTCTTTTGGGACATGGCCCCAGACCACCCTGACAGGAGCTCAGGTTCATCAGGACATTCCATGAAGGTGACGGAATGCTTCAACTTTAAACACTCTACAACCATATGGGAACCAGAATAGATGGGGGTGGGGGGGCAGGAGAGAGTAAATTAAAAAAGAAATGGAAAGAAAGGTAAAGGAAAAGTGATGAAAAGGTGAGGAAAGTGAGAGAAAGTATAAAGAATGATGAAGGAAATATTAGGAATGTAATGGAAATATGTGTAACGTGAATGAAAATTGATCATTCAAGTCAATTGATCATTGATCATGAAGACATCAAGTCATCAAGATGTGATGGCCATCAATATATACATGTTAGCGTGGGGAATGTTCAAAAATTGTTAGTGTACAAGGAATTACTTGACAGAAACAATTACTGAGGATCTCAACACACCACTTGGAGTAATAAAGAGATTTTCCAGGAAAATTTTTATTAAGAAATAACATTAAATGAAACAATCAGAGAGATGAGCATATTATAAGAACCTTCCATCCCCTCACCCCAAATGAGACATTCCTCTTAAGTGCACATGAAAGATGATCAAGGATAGATATGTTGATAAATATATAAATAGATAAATACAACAAGTCTTAATAAACATACGAACGTTTAAATTAAATCATATACCTCTTGAACATAATGGTATAGAAATCAGCAATAACCAAGAAGGGGAAACCTCAACCCTTTGGAGACTAAAAGACATAATTCTTAATAACTTCTTCTGGAGAAAAAAGAAAAAGAGCCAAGTTCTGTCCGAGAGGGATATGGCCAAAACTTTCTTAATTGCAATACATACCCAAGTCATAGACAAGAACACCTTCAAAACTCACTTAAATGGACATGAAAAGAAAGAATAAACAAAACCAAAAGTTAACCAAAAAGGGAAGTAATAAAAATTCACTGTCACTGTCACTGTCTTCCCGTTCATTATCGATTTGCTCGAGCGGGCCCCAGTAACATCTCCATATGTCCTGTCTCATGCTAAGTAGAGCCCAAGGCATCTGCTTGCTCCAGGAACATAAAGAGCCTCAATCCATTCCGGAATGAGGTCTATAATTGCTACTGGTAATAAAAAATTAGACTGTAAATAAATTAAATAGAAACCAAAATGACAAAGTCAATTCAAAGAGAAATGGTTCAATGATCTGATGCCTAGTGCACAGGAAGGCATTCAGGAAGCCTCAATTTAATTCCTGGCACTGCCTGGTATCCCAGCCTTGTCCAGGAGCAATCCCAAGCACTGAGCCAGGAGTAGCCCCTCAGAATGACTGGGTATAGCTCAAAAAAAAAAAAAACAGATATGAAAAAAATTTAAAAGCTTATGCAACATATCAATGAAACCATGAGAGAGTTCTTGGAAAGAATGAATGAATCTTTAACACACTCACTAGGTTAAGTAAAGAGAGAAAACCCTAATGAAAAGATCTAAAGTAAAAGAGATAAATCTGCAACTGATACAGCAGGAGTACAAAAAAAATCACAGAAATCATTAGAAACATCATGTGCAAACAAATGTGCTAGTGCAGGCAAAAGGAAATATTAGGAATGAAACGGATATATGTGCAAGGTGAATGAAAGTTGATCAAGACACCAAGTCATCAAGAAGATGTGATGGTCGTCCAATAGATACATGCCAGCAAGGGCAGAATGTTTAATAGGTGTTAATGTTCATAAGCCGTTTACCCTGACAGAAAAATGTCTAAAACCTTCTATGAACTAATAAGAGGCAACATGGACAAACTATCATAAGCAAAATCTCAAAATAATAATCAAAAATCTACCTACAAACAAAAGTCCAGAACAAAAGACTTTACCAGCAAATTCTTTAAAAATTACAAATGACAAATATTTGTTGTATTGAAATTACTTCAAAAAGTAACAAAGAGACATACATTCCTAAACTCATTATGTAAGTCTGGTTCCAAAACCAGAAAAGCTTTGTATTATACTTGAGAAAATACACAGACACACACACACACACACACACACACACACGAAGACAATTATCTTTGACTTAGAGATGCAAAAATCCTCTGCAAAATCTTTGCAAATCAAATCCAACAATCCATTAAGAGCATCATTTATTTTTAAATGGACTTCATCCCAAGGATTCAAGATGTTTAAATATATGCAAATAGACTAACGTAATAAGCTACATTAACAAAAAAGAAAGATAAAAATCACATGATCACATAAGATGTTGTAAAGATATTTGAGAAAATTCAACGTCATCTCTGAGACAAACACTCCATGAATTACAAATAGAAGAAAAATATTTCAGCTTAATGAAGCCAATATATGATAAACCCCAGGTAACACAATACATAACGGCAAAAAAAAATAACTGAAAGATTTTCCCTTAGATAAAATTTCCATTCTCATTACTACTTTTCACCATAGTTTTCAAAGTCCTAAAGCAGAGCAATTAATCAAGAAAAAAAAAAAATGAATGTAAGAATGTGCCCCTGACCTCCAGAATAGCATTGATTCAATGTCTGTGAACCTTTACTCCTCATGACTTTACCCCAATCTGAAAACAGCTGAAGTTAAACCAAGCTTGTGGTTCATTAATGTGTTTCCTGAACAAATAATTTGTAATTGCTGCCTGCACAGATTAATGATTTTCTCTCTCCTCCCCTCAAATTACCAAGTACCTACTTAACAATTGTTAACCAAAACTCAAAGCATCTTGGAAAGTTGTTAAGAGGTAGCTTCTAGAAGATCTCATTGTTACGGACATAAAGTCAAAATGTCTCTATCACAAGAAAAAATGTATTAATTATGCATTAAAATGATGTGATTAATTGTGATAATCATTTTGCAATATATAGAACTTTATTTTTTTAAGAAAGTGCCTGAGTACTACACACAGCCAAAACAGAGCAACATGGTGTGTCCCTTCCTGTTGGAATACAGATCTAAATTTCTCAGGTTTTAATTGAACTTAGTATGCCACCCACACAGCAAGCCTAGCAAGCTGCTCGTGTCGTATTTGATATGCCAAATACCAGTAACATTTATATGAGGTCATTCCCGTTACCTAATATAATGGTTTGAGGCTCTTTATGTTCCTGGAGCAAGCGGATGCCTTTGGGTTCTACTAGCATGAGACAGGACATATGGAGATATTACTGGTGCCTGCTCTAGCAAATAGATGATTAATGGGAAGATAATGATAGATAGTGATAGTTATTTTTTAAACCACAGTATGTGTATATGTAATAACATAAACATATATAAACATAAATAAACCTATGTTTATATATGCATATATTTAAATATGTTACTGGTTTTGGCACCTACAAGATGGTCAGACTTCCTTGTCAAGACCCTGAAGGAAGCGGTTTGAGGCTCTTCATATTCCTGAATCAACCAGATGCCATTGGGCTACATTGGCACGTGATAGGGTCCAATGGAAATGTTACTGGCAGCGGCTCGAGCAAATTGATGAATAACGGGATTCAAGTGATCTAGTTCAAGTGATCAAGTGATATTTAAATATATAAAACACCACGTTGGGGTTTTTTTGGATTGACTTTGGTTTGAGAGTCACACTCAGTGGTCCAAAGGCTGCCTCATGGCTCTGTGTTCATGTTCACTCATGGTCTCAATAAGGGGCTGGGGAACATATGTGGGATCAGGGATCAACCTTGGGCCTCATGCACAACAAACACCTTAACTCTTGTATTATCTCTACAGTTTTCACTTTTTTTTCTAAATTTCAAAGCATTATATTTATAAATTTCCTGAAACCTATTGATATGTGACAATTTTTTGTAACTAACAAAATCATTACTCACAAAATCATTAGCTACAGCCAAACACTGATGGAAGAAGAAAAAAGTTTAGTTGCCAATGGTCTACTGCAATAGGAAAAAGCAGAGATAGAGCAGAAGATCTGAGCAGAGCAATGGTTTCCCGTGTCAGGATGAAGAGTGTGTAGAAAGAGACAGGAATGGCCCAAATATGTGTTAAGGCTTGTGAGAGACGTGTCAGAGGAACAAACACCCTGCCGTGGGGAAAAGCACAGCCTGCAGCCGTACTGCTGAGCTTGAGCTCCCAGTCCCTTGCTGCAGCCTAATCTTGGGCACCTTTCTTATGTCTCTGGCTCTTAGGTCCCTCATGTTTCAACTTAAAAATTCAGCTGTTCAGGGGCCAGAGTGGTAGCCCAGTGGGTAGGGCATTTGCCTTGCATGCGGCTGGCCCATGTTGGCCCGGGTTCAATCCCGGCATCCCATATGGTCCCCTGTCAGGGAACGCCGCGGGTCCCCGACAGTGTCAGGACAGAGGCTCTCTTCTACCTCCGAGGGCGCCGGAAGAACAGATGAAAACTCACGAGTCCGGTGCAGTTCCAAAAATGGCTTTTAATAGTACAAAAGCTCTTCCACAGCACTCCAATATAATGAACAGACTTTAGCTCTGGTCTGAATTTAGACCATACAAAAGAGCCTAACTCTCCCACAAAGAGAGAGAGGATCTCACCCGAGCTGAGTCCTACCCAAGAAGAAGGAACAAAAGGCCAAAGAGCAAAAAGCCAAAAGCCAAAAGCAAAAGGCCAAAAGGTAAAAGTGAAGCGTCCTCAAGTCAGTCCCCTTATATACACCAAAGTAATCTGATTTGTGACAGGGAGAGTCATGTCAACAAAGAACTCTAAACAGAGTGTAGTGCCACACCCTATTGTAGATAAAACAAAGGTTACACCAAGGACTAATCCCGAGATTATGTCTTATGTAAAACACTGGAGAGAGGGGGGCTGAAGAGGGGGCTGATATAAAGTAATACATCTTAACTTCATGAGCTTCATGTAATCTAGGTGGTACCCACAAGGTCCTTCTTATTATTATCTGCAGCAGGGTGATTCTGAGTATCTTGTTCTCATGTACTGAAAGGGTCACACTTGCCTGCTTAGAGCAAACTAGTATGATCCTTCCTATAGCCTTCTTATAGTCTCAGCGTAGCCAGGGTGGTAGTCTCCTGGTATATTCTAACTGTCCCACGCTGGGTGCAGTGGGTATAAAGAGGAGCTGTGCCCAATCTAGAAAACATAGAAGTCTTTGTAGATGTATAAGTCAAAAGTTATTCAATCAAGGCGACTTCTGTAACTGCCACACCCTCTAGCAGTGTTGACATAGAAGAGAAGTCTCATTAGAATGAACCTTGGCTTCTTTGAAAAAATAAACAAGATTGACAAACCACTTGCAAGACTTGTAAGAAAAGGAAAAGAGAGAACCCAAATAAATAGAATCAGAAATGAAAATGGGGACATCACAACAGAAACCACAGAAATTCAAAAGATCATCAGAGATTACTATGAGAGCCTGCACGCCACAAAACAAGAGAACCTAGAAGAAATGGACAAATTCCTGAATTCCTATAGCTGCAACAAGAAGATTTGGAATACCTCAACAAACCTAACTCCATCGAGGAAACAGAATCCGTAATCAAAAGTCTCCCCAAACACAAAAGCCCAGGTCCAGATGGATTCACCAGTGAATTCTACAAAACCTTTAAAGAGGACCTACTCCCAATTCTTTTTTAAGCTCTTCCGGCAAATTGAAGAAACAGAAACACTCCCAAATAGCTTTTACGAGGCACATATCACCCTGATACCCAAAGCAGACAAAAATGCCACAAAAAAGGAAAAACTACAGACCAATCTCCCTGATGAATACAGATGCTAAGATCTTCAACAAAATACTAGCAAATAGAATCCAAAGAGTCATCAAAAAGATTATACACCATGACCAAGTGGGATTCATCCCGGGAATGCAAGGATGGTTCAACATCCGCAAGTCAATCAACATAATACATCATATCAACAAAAAGAAAAATAAAAACCATATGATCATATCAATAGATGCAGAGAAGGCATTTGACAAGATTCAACACCTGTTCATGATGAAAGCTCTCCGTAAAATGGGGATTGAAGGAACCTTCCTCAACATAATCCAGGACATCTACTACAAGCCCACAGTGAGCATCATTCTCAATGGGGAAAAACTAAAAAGCCTTCCCCTTAAGATCAGGGACAGGGAAAAGGCTGCCCACTCTCACCACTTCTATTCAATATAGTACTGGAAGTACTTGTCATAGCAATCAGGGAAGAAAAAGACATTAAGGGCATCCAGATAGGAAGGGAAGAAGCCAAGTTATCACTATTTGCAGATGACATGATATTATACCTGGAAAACCTGAAACTTTCTACCAAGAGGCTCCTAGAAATAATACATTCCTATAGCAGAGTAGCAGGGTACAAAATCAATACCCAAAAGTCAATGGCCTTCCTATATGCAAACAGCGAAAGAGAAGAAAGGGACATTAAAGAAACTATCCCATTCACAATTGCGCCGCAGAAAATCAAATACCTAGGAATCAGTTTGACAAAGAATGTAAAGGATCTCTACAAAGAAAACTACAAAGCGTTACTTCAGGAAATAAAAGAAGACCTGAGGAAATGGAGACATATTCCCTGCTCATGGATCGGAAGGATTAACATTATCAAAATGGTAATACTCCCTAGAGCTTTATACAGATTCAATGCGGTCCCTATAAAGATACCCATGTTGTTCTTCAAAGAAATTGAACAAACACTCCTGAAATTTGTATGGAATAATAAAACTCCATGAATAGCTAAAGCAATCCTTGGGAAAAAGAAGATGGGAAGTATCACTTTCCCCAACCTCAAGCTCTACTACAGAGCAGTTGTAATTAAGACAGTGTGGTATTGGTATAGAGACAGACCTGTAGACCTATGCAATAGAACTGAGTATCCTGAAACACATTCTCAAATATACAACCACTTAATCTTCGATAAAGGAGCAAAAAATATTAAGTGGAGCAAAGAAAGCCTCTTCAACAAATGGTGCTAGGAAAACTGGGCAGCTACATGTAAAAAAATGAACTTAGACCTCCTTCTAATGCCATGCACAAAAAGTCAGACAAAATTGATTCTAGATCTCAACATCAGGCATGAATCTATAAGGTACATCGAAGAAAACATAGGAGAAACGCTCTACGACATCAAAACAAAAAGTATCTTTAAAGACGACACACCACTGAGGAAGCAAATGGAAGCAAAGCTAAACAAATGGGATTATATAGAACTAAAAAGCTTCTGCACCTCAAAAGAAACGGTGACCAATTTACAAAGACAATCCACAGAGTGGGAAAGGATATTCACCCAATACCCATCTGACAAGGGGTTAATATCCAGGATATATCAGGCACTGGTAGCACTCCACGAGAAAAAAACAGCCAACCCCATCAAAAAAATGGGGAGAAGAAATGAACAGAAGCTTCCAAAAAAGAAGAAATTCGAATGGCCAAAAGGCATATGAAAAAGTGTTCTTCATCTTTAATCATCAGGGAGATGCAAATCAAAACAACAATGAGGTACCATCTCACACCACAGAGACTGGCACACATCCAAAACAGCAAGAACAACCGGTGCTGGCGTGGCTGTGGGGAAAAAGGGACTCTCATCCACTGTTGGTGGGAGTGCCAACTGGTCCAGCCCTTTTGGGAAAACAATATGGGCATTCCTCTGAATACTAGATATTGAGCTCCCATTTGATCCAGCAATAGCACTCCTGGGAATATACCCAAGAGACCGAAAAACACATAGCAGAAACACTATCTGTACTTCTTTATTCATCTCTGCGCTATTCACTATAGCTAGAATCTGGAAACAACCTAAATGCCCGAGAACAGAGGACTGGCTAAAGAAACTGTGGTTCACCTACACTATGGAATATTATGCGGCTGTCAGAAAAGATGAAATTATGAAATTTACCTGCAAATGGATGGACATGGAGACTATCATGCTGAGTGAAATTAGTCAGAAGGAAAAGGACAGATATAGAATGACTGCATTCATTAATATGACATAAATAGATACCAGTGTTTTACTAAATGTGGGAAATGGTAATGGCAGATTAAAACTCACCATTGAATATACACAAAGAGACTTAAGTGATAAACTCTAAATATCTGCAGGGCTAGCCACAATGTGTAAAATAAGAGGGAGAGAGATGCAGAGACAGAGAGAGAGAGAGAGAAAGAGAGAGGAAACTGGGGTACCTGCTATTTGGGCAGCATGGGGGGTGGGCGGGAGGGGGTGGGGTACATTGGTGGTGGAAATGGGGCACTGGTGGAGGGATGGGTGCTGGTATACTGTATTACCAAGAACCAATTATGAACACCTTTTTAATTGTATGTTTCACGGTGGTATAATAAAAAATTAAAAAAAAAAGAATGAACCTTGGCTTAAATAAGATTAAACTGGGAGTGGGCAAAACAACAAAGCTCCCAGGTTAGCTAAACCTGTCCTCCAACAGTCCCCGAGCACCACCAGGAGTAATTCCTAAGTGCAGACCCAGGAGAAACCCCCGAGCAGTGGCATTGCTTTTTTTTTTCTTTTTGGTGTGACCCAAAAAGAAAAAACTCAGCTGTTCAGAGACCAGTCATTTTCTGGTCCCCAGTGACTATATGGATCTTCCTTTTAATGGCGCCCACCTTAAAGATTGATTTGCTGGACCAAGTGGCATAATATAAGTAAAGAGTTTAGAAAATCACCAAGACTGGGAAATTGTCATTAATATCATGTCAAAGTCTACTAGCAGCTACAGTTCACCAATGATCTGAGGCACTCAAGGTATCATTAAGGGGTGAGCTTGAATTGTCTGAGTGTGAATTACATCTTACTGAATTCCAATCAAACTAAATCAACAGACACCAGTTCAGCATAGAGCCCTTCTAGAAAGCACTGTGTGGAATATAAGCCTCCAAGGCAATCACTTCTCTGAAGGGTCTATCTGCAAGTCAAGGTAGAGCATATAAATTGTTAGATATCATGAGACAGCAATTGCTACATTTCTTTTTTTTTGCCATTTTTGGGTCACACCCGGCAATTTTCAGGGGGCTACTCCTGGCTCTGCACTCAGGAATTACTCCTGGCGGTGCTCAGGGGACCATATGGGATGCCGGGGATCGAACCCAGGCTGGCAGAGGTCAGCCGCATGCATGGCAAATGCCCTACCCGCTGGGCTATCGCTCCGCCCCAATTGCTACATTTCTAAAGCTGCAATCAGTGCTACAAATACTTTCACATGGCACCTGTCCTCACAGTTGAAAGAGGATTCCCCGTCTCAGAAATTTGGGGATATAAATTCAAGAGGAATCTTTTTAACAACCAGATGCCTCATCCTGCAGAACTCTGTTTCCAAACAGACCACACAATACACTTTGCTGAAACCAGCTACGCGCTCCAACTTTATCATCACTAAACACGAGTTTGAGAGCTTTGGGTAGCTTGCAGAGCTGCGGCAATCAAGTGGTAGCAGAGCAGTCTGAACATATTTCACGACCACGTTATGCTTTTCCTAAGTACACAATGAAATGGCCGCGTTAGGAGGGAGAGCTAGTACAACCTTCTGGCATTAGCATCCCACCTGTACTGGTAGAGATAGCCTAATTTTATTAATTTTCTTACTTACAAAAGCACAATATTCCTATTTCAGATTGCAGGGCTGTGGTACTGTAGCCACCACCAGAGAGTCAGGTGGGAGATATTCCCGTCACTATAGTGTTAGTCTGTTTGACGGACTTCAAGAAAAGCAATATCAGTTTAGGTAAGACAGAGAAGGGAACATGTGTGAATAAATGTCGAAAGGGCTGATACCAACATAGAACTGAGCATTAAATACAGGCAAAATAATGCACGTGATGACTTCCAAGTATATGTGAGTGCAACCCACAATGTGTAGGAGAAGGAAGGGAGAGAGAGGGAGAGAGAAAAGAGATAAAGAACCTGCCATTTAGGCAGGCTATGGGAGGGGAGGGGAATTGGGGACATTGGTGGTGGGAAATGGGCACTGGTGGAGGCGATGCTGGAACACTGTGTGACCGAAACCTCTAAACATGAACAACGTTGTAATTGTATATCTCACAGTGGTATAATAAAATGTTTAATTAAAAAAAAGCAGGGGGCCGGAGGCGATAGCCCAGCGGGTGAGGGCGTTTGCCTTGCAGCGGCCGGCTCCTGCCGGCCTAGGGATTTGATCCCCGGCATCCCACATGGTCCCCGAGCACCGCCAGGAGTGATTCCTGAGTGCAGAGCCAGGGAGAAACCACTGAGCATTGCCGGGTGTGACCCAAAAAAGCAAAAAAAAAAAAAAAGAAAAGAAAAAAAAAAGCAATATCACCCATACCCCACCCACTAGCCATTGTCTCTGCCATTCCCCCACTTAAACATGCAGGCTTCATTGTGAAGCCTATTGGTGAATTTTTTTTAAATAAAAAGTGGATATGAGGCAGCAATTCTCAGGGCTTCTTCCTGGCTCTCTGCTCAGGGATCACTCCTGGCAGTGCTTGGGAGGCCATATGGAGAAGGTTAAAAAAAAACACATATAAACAAACAAATGAACAAACACAATAAGCTCAGCTATTGAAAAACATGGTTCCTTATTTTTTAAGTACAAACAAGGGCTGGGGATCGATTCCAGGGGCATAACAGATATGCATTTGTGATCCCTGGACTCAATCCCTGGCACTACAGAATAAATAATTAATTAACAAACAGGTCCTGGCTAAACATTATATCAGTACCCCATGTTTCTAACAATCAAATTCTCATCATCTATGTTTTTTTGTTTTTTGCTTTTTTGGGTCACACCCAGCAATGCTCAGGGGTTTCTCCTGGCTCTGCACTCAGGAATTACTCCTGGCGGTCCTTGGGGGCGATATGGGATTCTGGGGATCGAACCCGGGCCAGCATGGGTGGCGCGTGCAAGGCAAACGCCCTACTCGCTGGGCTATCACTCCAGTCCCTCATCATCTATGTTGCTATTGTTTGCGACTTATATGAAATCAGCAATTCGGTTCAAGAATAAAAGAAAAGAAAAAGAAAAGCCATAGAAGGCAGGACTAGCTTTCGGTAGCAGCCTTGGGTATACAAGTCGGGTGGACCTGTCTGTCAAGTGATGTTATTTTTCCTCCCTTGTTTACATTATGGATGAAACGTGCTTCTGTGGGCCCAGCCAGTACTGTTGTTTTATGAAATAATGTTTATTCCAAGTTCCATAAGTCTAATCATATCTGTTTAGTGTTAGGAACAAAAGAATTTGTGTATCTTCTCCCTATTCCTACACAATCTACTCTCCATTGGGAAATACTTGAAGTTTGATGAATATAAGAATGAACAAATTCTTTCACGATTCCTTCCCATGATTGTCTTACAGCAATAAATAATTTTTCCAGTGTTGCAAAGGGAGATATCAGTGAAGAAGCGAAAACCAGGCATGAACACCAATCCCAAACTATGTGATAGATCGTCCCAGTCGCTGTCTCAGACAAAACAACCAAAGTCAATCACATCCTCATCTCTCACTCACCTTCAAATGGACTACATGGAAATTCTTCAGAGAGATAATACTTTAATATGGAAATGGCTAGTGGCTTACGGTCCATACTATAAAAATTGTATTAGGTCTGGACCCAATATCCCCTTACAGATGGAATTAGCACTGGTGTTACATGTTGTGCAAAAATCAACATTGTTGATTTGGTCTCTTCTATGAGCTATTGGACAATAAACCCAAGCTAGTTGTATCCTGGTGACTTTTGACACTCGATGGGTAATCAGTATATCCCATCACAGGATACCCCATTATCGCCATCTCATATGTGGGTTGGTGTCAACCGAGAGATAGGCAAGCCGCATTTGGGTCTGGTAGAATTTGTTCCTTATTGCTCACTTGGGCAGAAAGGCACTCGAGGTGCCATCAAATGCAAACATTGAGCATATTTTTAAAAGATAAACCAGACACAACTGCTGCTCCTTGTCAGTCTCTCAGGCTTTCTGGAAATGATGATCGCACACACAAAGCCGTGGGAGGTAATCAGCAAGCAGTGTTTTCATCAGTTCCTGAGTGTCAAAGAAACAAATATCTGCAGTGTGACATTCTAAACCCTTCCAACCAAAGATAGAGCAATAGCACGTGGGTAAGGTGTTTGCCTACACAGGGCAGACCCAGGTTTGAACCCCAGCATCTCATATGGTCTGTGAGCACCAGCAGGAGTTATTCCTGAACGTAGAGCCAGGACTAACTCCTGAGTGTAGAGCCAGGACTAGCCCACAAACAAAACAAACAAATTAACAAAAAGCTACTCCAACCTTCCGTCTCTCAACTTTCCAACCTTATGTCTACTACGTACAGTATTAATAGGTCAAGGACAATTTGCCAATGAACCTCCTCCCTAGGGCCGGAGCGATAGTCCAGCGGTACGGCGTTTGCCCTGCACACAGCCAGCCCATGCTGGCCCAGGTTCGATCCCGGTATCCCATATGGTCCCCGAGCACTGCCAGGAGTGGTTCCTGAGTGCAGAGCCAGGAGTAACCCCTGAGCATTGCCGGGTGTGACCCAAAAAAGCAAAAAAAAAAAACCTCCTCCCTAGTGTCTAGTGTCTAGACACTGGACACCTCGTGTCCCTTACTCCCTAGTGTCTAGGAATCCCAGAATGAAAGAGAAAATAGGTGATATGAAATACTTAATTATTTATTAGTGATAATATACTGCAATATAAGGTAGAAAGTGACAAGTCAAATATAATATCACAGAAACAAGAAGTGTTAGCAAGTTTATGTAGCCAAGGAGCATTGTATGGTACTAATGGAATGCAAGTTGTTCAGTCTCTTTGGAAATCAGTACAGTGTCTTATGAAAAGCCACAGACTATACTGAGCATCTATCAGTATAATAAAACACAACATGAAGGAATATATGCACTTCTATATTCACTGCAGTGCTAGTCACAATAGTCAAGATCTGGAAATAATGGAAACAATACAAGTGTCCAAGAACAGATGACTGGATAAAGCACACACAAGCACACACATATAAGGATATATACATGTATATATAAAGATTAAGAGTTGAAATGTTGCCTTATGTGAAAATAAGGATGGAGTTATATTGTACCAAATAAAGTAAATTACAAACAGAAAGATAAACAAATACTGAATAATCAAACATATGTGTAGGATACAAAATATAAAGCAAGGGATCAGATGAAAATTAGATTATGTGTGTCTAAGTAATAGATTATTTTAAAAAATAGTTATATCATTTTACCATGTGTTTACATTTTTGATAATTCACTATATCTTGATATACAGCTATTAATCACAACAAAAATTTGCCTCTCATAGCCTTTTATGATCATACCCATCCTCTCTTCAATCACATCCCTAATGTCCAGCAAACAGTAATTTGTTCTTTATCTCCATAATTTTGTCACTTTAGATTGTTATATACATAGAGTCATACAGCAAGTTACAGTTACTGTGTCCCATTAGTAAGAGTATGTTTGACTTTTTATATAAGAAACTACTAACATATTCTAGAGTGGCAGAGTGGCTGTACCGTTTGCAAGCTCTCAAGCAAATGTTTGAAAGATGTAACATCTCCGTATTCTCACAAACATTTGGTGTTGCTATTCTAGCTACTCTAATCAGTACACAGTATTACTCCATCATGGTCATAATTTAAACTGACTAGTAATTTAAAAATGTTTTTTCATGTGCCCAATTTTCATACATATGAAATTTCCATGTGTATTTTGTGTAGTGTCTATTCATGTCTTTTGTCCACTTTCCAATTGGGTTTGACTTTTTTTCTAGTCAAAACACCATTTATAAAGAGGACTTACTGAGGATCTTTTAGATATCTAAGCCACCATAGATTTATCACATCACTATCCACTTTAAAAACAAAACCTCCTGGAGAAATGTATATCAGTGAAAAGTAAATGACTAAAAAGTACACTTCGTGGTGTATAGGATTAGAACATAAATATAATTGACCAAATTTTTTTTGGTCACACCCAACAATGCTCAGGGGTTACTCCTGGCTCTTCACTCAGGAATTACCCCTGGCGGTGCTCGGGGGACTATTTGGGATGCCAGGGAATCAAACCTGGGTCGGCTGTGTGCAAGGCAAACACCCTACCCACAGGACTATGCTCCAGCCCCTTGAACAAAAAAGTATTGGTGCATAATTGTACAGAACAAAACAATAGATTTTTGACAAAATGGAGCTTAAATTCTAGAGTTGAGGGCACTTGGGGGTTTGGAGGACACATTGGAAGGATTGTGAACTTGAATCCTAAAGTCAAGGATTTAAAAAAAAGAGGATTGGCCTATGTTCTCCAACCGATAGGCAGCACCTCAATTGCATGAGAAACTTCTTGATGCTGTGCATGGTGGGCAACAAACATAAGTTTCATTTATGAAAATGCACATGTTGCCAGGGGAGATGGCTGAGAGCAAGTGCTGTGCATGTGGGAGCTCTGGGTTCAATTCCTGGCCCTATATGGTCCCCTGAACACCAGCTAATAGTCTTAGAATTGAAGTGTTAGAGTAACTAAGTGGGCATTCAACACGTGTGTGAAAACAGCTTATTTACTTTTATTTAAACACTCTATCCCAGATACTCCTATCTTCTCCCCCACTTTAGCAAGCACATATAGAATTTTGCATGTGTTGCATAGTATTTGTAAATGCTATATTAGAAAAGGAAAGGTATTACTTTGCTTTTAGTTGTGTTTAATCAAGGAGGATTTTCTAGGAACATTAAAAGCTATGATTGACACTGAAGGTTGAAGGAGAAAGAAGTAGAAGTGATGTAGACAGACAGGAAAGGGCCCCACGGCAAAGGAATTCCTAGGGAGTAAGTAATAAAACCACGTAGCTTTAATGCAGTCAGGACTTGAGCACAGGAAATGAGGCCCGATAAGACCTGGGGCCAGAGCAATAGCACAGCCAGGAGGGCCTTTGCCTTGCACGCCTATGTGGGTTCAATCCCCCAGTATCCCATATGGTCCCCCGAGCACCGCCAGGAGTAAATCCTGAGCGAAGAGCTAGGAGTAACCCCTGAGCATTGCTGGGTGTGACCCAAACCCTCCCTTCCCCCAAAAAAAAGTCCTTTACCTGGAGCTAGCCCAGACCAGGGAAAGCTGAACCCACCCTCCAAAAGAAGATCCAGCAAGAACAGAGGTCAAGAAAAGGAATTTTCAAAGAAGACCACACCCAACTTACTTCTCTTGGCAACCACCCTAACAACCAACTCTTAGGTAGGAGCCCCACACGGGCTGGGTTGGGAAAAAACCCTATAAAAGCTTGCCTTGAACACAGGAAGGACACACATAAGCTGCCTGAGGCCATATTTTTGGAGCACATGTGTCGCCCGCATCTCTCTCTCTCTCCTCTCTCTCTCTCTCTCTCTCTCTCTCTCTCTCTCTCTCTCTCTCTCTCTCTCTCTCTCTCTCCTCCCTCTCTCTCTTTTTCCCCTTTCTAAAATCCCCCAAATAAAATCTGTTTTTACTTCAGTGCTTGTCTTCACTGCTCCTGACAATTTTTTCTGAGTGGTAAAGACCAGCACCTACAAGGCTGGGGTAAGGCCCTGCCCTTCCAGCGGAGTCCCAGGGCAGCAGCGGCAGATCTCGAGAAAGTGACAATCTCTCTCCTCTCTGCCTCCACAGAAGCCACTGGGAGGGGCCCACCGACTTCAGAACTGTGTAGGCCAAGTCGGTGGCTCGTTTATAAGTCTACCTTCCAGTTTCCTTTCCTTTCAAATCTTTTAGGTTGACAATATTCTCCCCTCTGCAGAATATATGGAAGAACAGAAGAAAGTCAGAGTAATTCGGTGAATCTCTCTACCAGGTCTGATTATCCTTTATGAGAAACCATTACAACAAAGTGCTTCAAGTTCTACCTCTGAAAGACCTAATTTTTATCTGACATGTGTCAGGAGATTTTGTTCAAAGGCTTCATATAATTATAATTGTCTGTGAAAGGGTTTTGGAAAGCAAGACAAGGGAAGTCATGGTGAGTCTCACCTTGGACCGCTTAAAGTTACTCTCTCTTCATCACTCAGAAGTGACGCCCCACTGCTTGGTAAGGAGCTGTTTTCTGGCCACCTGAGAGGCCAACTGTTGAAAAAAGACTGTTTATAGCTGCGCGCGGCAGGTGAACAGCTCTATCGTCCATCCTTTATCTTCTACAGTACCTTATTCTGCTTTACTTTTGAATTGTTCCCTACTAGAAAAGTCCCCTAATTGGAAATGTTCTTCAAAAGCCATGGATAAGCAGGATAGGGACGTCTTGGCATTGCCATGTATGTGGCCACAAAAGATTTTCTGAGGCAGGGAAAAAGCAGAGGTGAGAGCCAGGCTGCTTAGGATTTCAAGTCTAACTCTGCCATCTTATCTTGGGTGCGTAGCCACTGTGATCCTCAATTTTTATCAGATATAAAACAGAAGGAATACTTGCCTCAAAGAGACTAATAAAGAAGTCAGTAAAACATGTATCTAATCTTGTGCCTAGTAATTTCACATGAACACTGTCACTGAATATACTTTCACAGCATAACTAATTGCCCATACAGGAATTTTCCCATAGAAGATTAAGCTAATAAAGCTGTTTGTCAGTTTGTTTTAATTTCTCCACTGATAAAATAACAAAGAACTCTTAGAAAATACATATATATTATAATGTTCTATTATAGTAATAGTCAAGCTTTACACTATAATTTCTTACTTTCAGTAAGTTGGGTCACCAAAAAAAACTCACAAAATTATATTCAATACTATGAACAAATGAGAGGCTTAAAAAGCTAAAATCCACAAAAAAAGTTCTTTATATACTGAATTGATATAGATATTAAAACATTTGGATATTTCAAATTGTATGCATGATAGTCATGTTCAAATTTTTTATTTTTAATATTCATTTTTATGTTTGTGTCATTTTGGCTAGCTCCTTTTTTTTGTTATTTTTCTTTTCTCTTTGTCCACAAAAGGTCAATTCTTCATACAGTAATGCTGTGAATCTCTATTCACATGAAAAAAGTAATGTTTTATGTGCCCATTTAAAAATTACTCTTTCTGTTTTTGATTCTTTCCTTTGTAGAGCAAAATTTACAGTCAATTAGTTTTATGACAAAAATGCTTGCAGTGAAAATATTTTTTGGAGCAACTACCTAAAGCCATATAATAAATATCAGGCATGAAAGCATAATCCTTACTAACATTTCTTTATTTCACAAAAAGTACAATAACTTCTAAAGAACTAAGAAATGCCAGGTAATCCCAAGAAGATTACCTGGAACATGTCAGATACGGTGTGTGCCACATTCAATATCCCACTATATGTGGGGTGGTCAAGAAAGTAACTCTAGATTGTATTCGGTGACAGCCATTGAGCAGATTCATTCTTTATCCTAGCCCAAAATTCCCAAGACATTCTGGCCAAGAAAGGAATAGTAATGAGTGAGATCAATGAGATTAGTTTCTTTAGTATTTGAATCAGATCTCTGGAGCAGGAAATAAGTGAAGCCAGGGGAGATGTAAGAATGCCAATAACAAAGACCATGAAAGCCACAGAGAAAGACAAAACTACCCTGAAATACGAAAGAGATTTCTTGTGCCACCTGTCTCTTAACTATTCTCCCACCTTTAGGAGCAACCAAAAAGTCCTTTCACAAAATCTACTTCAAGAGTCACTGATTTGAATGGAGTGCATTTCTGGGACCTTTCACAGATACTGTATAATATGCTTTAATGAAAAGGAATAAAATTGGTCCTCCTTTTTGAGAAAATGAATGCAGCATGTAATAAGCAGTCCCTATCTGCTGAGGTACATGAATGTAAAGACTTTAGGTCACCT
This sequence comes from Cryptotis parvus, assembly GCA_021461705.1. Classification (NCBI taxonomy): domain Eukaryota; kingdom Metazoa; phylum Chordata; class Mammalia; order Eulipotyphla; family Soricidae; genus Cryptotis; species Cryptotis parvus. The sequence continues at coordinate 86,716 of JAJIBD010022532.1, forward strand.
AGAAAATACACAGCAATAGAGCTGTGGCCATCTAGGTACTGAGGCAATAATTATCATGTGCTGAGTTTTTGACTCAGCACATGAAATTCCTTCCTAGCACTTGGAGTCTCCCAGCTGTGACTCTGTGTCATGGAGACCACAGGCAATTATGACAAAAACCTAGCCTCTCTTCCCACCCTCAGACATTGATGGTGCAAGCATATGGCCTTAGCTTTTAAGGGCTTGCAGAAGTGTTCTAAATCTCAAATGAATGACATAAAATGGTGAAACATTAAGTGCATGAATAGTAACCACACTGAGTATCTCAGGGGAAGGTACAACGAACACCTGTCCTCAGGTGTACAGAGTGAGTAAGTAGATTAAGGATCAGCAGAATGGACAAATTACACAGTTTTCCATCAAGATTATTTCTGCAGCTCTTCCTCTCGGCTCTTTCTGGCTTTCAGTTGATTCTATAAGCTATCAGTCATCCTTCCCATAAATTTCTTTTATGCCTGTTATTATTCATAACAGTTTCTGTTGCTTACAGCGAAGATTATTTTTTTCTGGCTTATTCCCGTTGTAATAAAAGTAAACTATCATTCTGGATGGGTTGTTACTGAACACATTGAAGAGGGATGAGATGGTAACTGTTCTGTGCTCTTAAATTTTAGGCCCCATAAATGAAAATGAGGGAATGGTTGATTAGTGAGATTTAGCCTGAAGTGTGGAAGGAATCAAATGGAGAAATATTCTGAGACAGTCTAGCCCTTTCCCACAGAAGTAGATGCTATAATATGCTACCAGTTCCCCAAGGGACTAATTAGAATCAAGCAAGTAATTTCCCCACTTAAAAGAATATTGACTAGCAATGGATTGATTAAACTGCATAGTTTCTAGGATCACACCAGCTGAGAGGAAATTCTATTCCAACTGCAATGCCTCCTCCCTAGGTTGTTCATGCAGTGACTGAGTCCACACCTCACTGAAAGAGAACTCGAAATGCCTCCCCCCAGCCTCACTTCTCAGTTTAGGATGAACCAAGACCTATTCACGTCTTTGTTCTGCTGGTGTTTCTACCCTGCCCTTACTTGACTTACTTCTCTTTCACACAGATCTTATTCCAAATATAAAATTTCCATCACATTGAGCTTTCCGGGAAAACAAATAGAAGACATCCACCTACTCACTTCAATAACCAAAACCCCTCTTCTTAGACAAATAGAAACACAACTATTGTATTTTAATGCCTGGTAAATTATAAAATTATGACTTCCAGTCTTTTTATTTTCAGGCAGACACTGTGGACACTTCTCATACTGCACCCAGAGTCAAAAAATCTGACACCATAATTCCTCAATGTTTGTCTGCAGAAGAATTAGAATGTTGGAAATTACAAAATAATAGAATTAATTTTGTTTCAGGCTCTTATAATTGTTACTGGTATTTGGCATATCAAATATGACACGGGTAGTTTGCCAGGACAATTATGTCTGTTCTGTAAAAGCATACACTTGTATCACTTGATCACTTGTCTTCCCATTGTTCATCGATTTGCTTGAGTGGGCACCAGTAACATCTCCATACATCCAGCCACATGCTAGTGTAGCCCAAGGGCATCTTCTCACTCCAGGAGCACAAAGAGCCTCAAACCATTTTGTTCAGGTCATGGGGATGAGGTCTATAATTGTTATTGGTTTTTGGCATATCAAATACAAAAATCATACACATTTATATTAAAAATGTACACATTTATATTAAAAACCCTTCGTGTTGATTTAGGGTCAACCCCATACATTAGTATCATATAATGCTATTGATTTACTTAGGAAAAAAATAGCTACCACCGGTTAATTTCTATTATTGCTATAACTGACTCACAGACATGGGGCAGAGCTGCTACTGGCTCTCCCTGTGCCCAGCCGCTCACGAGGCACTTAGGAGGGTTGGCGGGTTCCTAGCCCCTGGCCCACCACCCCAGCAGAGCCTTGCAACAAGCCAGACAACCCCGCCCCCACTCCATGAGGGCCTCCATTTTCCACATCCGGACTTTCCTCTCATCAGAACTCCACCCAGCAGACCAGCCTATCAGAGTCTGGCTCGTGCAGCTGCTTGCAGCCAGCGCAGTTCATCAATTAATGCTGGATTTAGAGATGACTACAAGACTATGCTACCCGCACGTGTAGAGCCTGGCAAGCTACCCATGTCGTATTTGATATGCCAAATACCAGTAACAATTTTAGACCTCATTGCCATGTCCTGATGGAATGGTTTGAAGCTCTTTATGTTCTTGGAGCAAGCAGATGCCCTTGGGCTCTATTAGCATGAGACAGGACATATGGAGATGTTACTGGTGCCCGCTCGAAGTCAATCGATGATGAACGGGAAGAGAGTGATACAGTGATACAGTGATTGCTATAACTATTATCTCTATACTTTTAATGATGCTGTAGAATTGTATAGAGCTGGCAAAACCAACTCTAAAAATAAAAAAGACTGATTTGTATCATTTTCCAATTTTCACTGGTTAAAAACTCACATCTTGACCTATTTCAAAGCACCACCGTGACATCATGGAAACTATTACTATGATGTCACTGATCATGGAGTTGGGAAAGATAACCTAATAGGGGATAATATATGCCACCCCAATACATTTCTTTTAGCAGATTTTTCAGCAGTTCAAAAAAGTTTCTTTAGGATGGCGTCTTTGGTAGAAAAGTCCTGAAACAGCACTGTATTTAAAAATAACAAAAAAACAAAAACTTAGTATGTCACATAAGAAATATTCGAAAGTTTTTTGTTAAAATGACCAAGGCAGGCATCTTTGAAACCCACATTCCCGTCTTTGGGTGCTGGCTCAGCAACCCAGTAGTCATATCCGAACATCCAGTTTCAGGAAACTGTGAAAAATGACGACATGCAATATGTGAAAGTATAAAGAGAGACAGTTTTCCTTGATATATTTTTTTTTCAAAAAGGCAATCATAAAAATTTTTAGTGCAGGTGTTAATACCTGCCTATATCCTTGAATAAGAGAGCACGTGTACCGACTCGTACAGAAAAGATGGGAATTCTCTCTTTCAACAGAAGGAAAGTTTTCTTCTCCTGCAATTAGTCATGCGCTGCAATGAACCCAAGCCTTTCAGCAGAAACCCAAATGTACCTGGGTCTCATGCACAAGGAGAAAGGAATAGGAGAATAAGAAATCAAGTACTTGTCCTGCTTTTTCACTGGGCATCCCATTGACTGCTCTCTCTTTTGTAGAATAAAAGAGATCAGCTGAGGTATAGAACAGTACAACTTTCTATTTCTATGTCAAATTCATCTTAGGATCTTATACAAGTAATGGGAAATGAAATAATGAATGCAATGCTCCAAGCCCAGTGTCAGAACTGTATCAAATCTATTTTCTTTCTCTCCTTCTTGAGCTAACCTTTTGCCAATTCTGTAAAACTGCTGGGAGGGGGAGCATATGACAGTATAGAAACATGAACTAAACGTTTCTGAAAGTGCTTGCCATTGTTATAAAGGAAGGCTGAGATTTGGGAGGCAATGAGGAAGCTGGTGGAGGAAGCCTCCGGTCACCATTGACTCTCTCCGCTCCCCTGCTTTGTTTATCTGCTGGTCATAACAGTTAATAAGGATCCTCCAAAGCATTCATTTGCTTACGTTGCTGCTAATGATAAAAATAAATGACTCCAATTTTATGTGGCAGGATTGCAGGACGCCACTGGGCAAATTTGCCATTCTTGCTAGTTTCAGGCTCCTGCAAAGCTCCATGGACCACGTGTCATGTCAGCAAGTTTCTCCTTGTCTCATTTTTCAGGGAGATTTGACTAACTCATTCATTTCCAGCTCCCAGGTGACGTCATCCCCGGATGCTGAAAGTATTTTCTGACATAAAATACTGACAATTTTATGTCAGACATTCGCTTTTAAGGCCTTTGGAGTTGAAGCAATATGATACTATGAAGAAAACAGGACATTGAACCCCCCAGTGGTACTGGGCGGGGCTGGGGAAACAACTGCCAAACACTTACCATCAATTATCTTGAATGTATTGAGTCATCGTAAGTTCTGTCATGTTCATTTTGGGGCTGAATGGCAAGTCAGGGCCATTCAATGCTGGCCAGGTCACCCTGGTGACTCAAGATGTGGTTGTGAACTGCCTCACAGAAAAGCTCATCCTGGCATAGGAACTTATGAGAAGAGATGAGACTTGAGAGAATTGGAGGAGTCATTACCAGGAGTCCACAGAAGCGCAGGAATGCCAGAGCTAAGACTGGGAGAAGATAGGGGGAGAAAATCACGAAGATGAGCAACCATAAAGATCAGCTGGGGATAGAGTCCTGAGAAGCCAGAAGAGAGATGAAAAGGGCAAGAGTTGCTCTGACCTCTCTAGCTCTGACTTCTCAATAAGTGGCAGAATGGTCTGTCTACCAGCCACCAAGCATCTGGGACTTGCTGTGTATTTCATAAACCCCACAATGGGAGTCTCCAGAGCTCAGGGAGAAAAGCATAACCCAGTGATGGGGCTGTGAAGAGGCAAGAGGAAAGAGACTAAAGAGAATTCACCACCCTGCAAAAGGATTACCAGCACACAGTTCTCCTGAGTGGTACGTTATACCTTTTATTTTTTTTCAGATAAAGTAGGAATTCTGTTTTTTTTTTTTTTTTTTATGTTCTACGGACAAACCTGATCAGCTGTTTAGAAGCAGCCTATCTGCTGCAAGTTTGCCAACTCTGTCCTATAGGTGAGACCTGTCTGTTCCAAGAAATATGAACAGCAGGACCAGAGAGATAATACAGAAGTTAAAGTTAAGGTGCTGACCTTGCACACGGCAGAATACGGTACAATCCTCAGCACTGTGGATGGTCCCCTGAGCACTATTGGAAATGATTTCTGAGCATAGAAGCCAGAAATAATCCATGAGCATAGCTGGTTGTATCCTCAAAATTAAAAAAAAAAAGTGAAAAGGAAGCTACATCAGAAAAGCAATATGAACATTAGCCCCAAGATGTCTCAGATTTTGAAAAATCCTAGAGCCCAAAACTAAGTGTAGTTTTTATGGGTACTGTCTAAGTGGGAGAGTAATCATGTATCATTTCTGTGATGTGCTCTTGGTAGGCAAAACAGAATTTTTTAGAAAAGTGATTAGTGCTGACTCTTCCCTATACCAGATGAAAAATGGCACTTGTGAGGAGCAACATATACGATGAGAGTCAACAGCTACGTTCCACTTGCAGACCAATTTCAAAGACTAGCGAAAGGGCATTTGGAGTGATTTTGTGTACAGAAATTTGAGTGAAAATGTTGGACAATGGGGCCGGAGCTATAGCCCAGCGGGTAGGGCGTTTGCCTAGCACGGGCTGGCCATGCCAGCCCGGGTTCGATCCCGGCATCCCATATGGTCCCCGAGCACCGCCAGGAGTGATTCCTGAGTGCAGAGCCAGGAGTACCCTGAGCATTGCCGGGTGTGACCCAAAAAGCAAAAAAAAAAAAAAAAAAAAAAAAAGAAAATGTTGGACAAGGGTGATTGTCACTGAGAAGTATAGATCAGGCAGCAAAGTCTTTTCATTTTTTCTTGTACCGTTCACCTTTAATGAGTATGTATTGAATAATTTAATTTTTTAACAATCTAAAACACTTTCTATTTTGTGGTACCTGTGCTTGAACCTGATTTATAACATATGCAAACCATGCGCTCTACCACTCAACCACATTTCAATTGTTAATAGCTTTAGAGATCTATGAGAGGAGGGAAGAGGAGGAGAAAAAGAAGGGGGGGGAGAGAGAGAGAGAGAGAGAGAGAGAGAGAGAGAGAGAGAGAGATGTTACATCTCAGGTTGAGATGTGGAAAAATCTCTCTAGGTTAGAGAAATGCACCCTAAAAGTATTTTTTTAAAAGAAGCAAAGCTAATAACTCATGTCAAGTCAGTCATCACTGGGAGAGCTGACTATGTTGTGGTGATTGTGGGAGCTTCTTCTTGCCATCCAGCATGCTTATGGCATGCTATTCAACTCCATCAATTTAGGTGCAATCAAAAAAATAAAATAAAATAAAATAAATAAGGGTGAATCTTGAAAACGTGTGTATAAGTGAATGCGCTTTTGTGTGCTTATAGCATATTTATCAAAGTCAAACCGATACTGGTCCTTTGGGGGAAGCCTCAGCTGATGCTAAAAGGTCCTTGCAGCTGAATCTTTCTCCTAAGCTATCACCTACCCTCATCACTACTGTTCACATCTTCCCCTTCTTGCCACAATGTTCATAGGAAACTAATGCCATAGAGAACAATGCATAGACTGAGTTAGATCTGCTTGCCTCCTTAATTTTTTAACACCAGCAGTGTTCAGAGTTTATTCCTGACTCTGTGCTTTGGGGGTCAGTCCTTACAGAAATGGGGGACCATATATGGTTTCAGGAAGTGAACTCTTAAAGTTGCATCTTCCACTAACACATGTGACTTCAGTCATTTCAATCACTAAAGGAAGCCTGGCATCTCCAAAGAAGAGAAATAGAATCACTTTCTTTGATAGAAGTAGCAAATATTTTGGGGGCCAGAGCGATAACCCAGCAGGTAGGGCATTTGCCTTGCACGAGGCCGGCCCAAGCTGGTCTGGGTTCGAGCCCGGCATCCCATATGGTCCCGAGCACCGCCAGGAGTAATTCATGAGTGCAGAGCTAGGAGAAACCCCTGAGCATTGCTGGGTGTGAGACCCAAAAAGAAAAAAAAAAAGAAGTACCAAATGTTTTTCAGGAATAATGTACACAGCACCTCAATATAGAAAATAAATGAATATATAACTGCACAGGTTATAATAGTTTCCCTCTTCCTGAGAAAACTCTGTAAACTCACATGCCTGTATAAAACTCAGTTTATAAACCATCAATTCATTTCTTAATCTAAAATAGATAAAGATGAACATTTTATTACTGGTTTTGGCATATGGAATACGCATTGGAGAGCTTGCTAGGCTCTGCCGTGTGGCCGGTATACTCTTAGTAGCTTGCTGGGCTAAGCACTGCCAGGAGTAATTCCTGAGTGCAGAGCCAGGAGTAACCTCTGAGCATCGCTGAGTGTGATGTTGCTCTCAGCCTGACAAGCAGGTCATACCCTTCAGCTGCTCCAAGTAGCCGGAGGACACAATAACATTAACATATGTCTCAGAGACCTGGGCCCTATGAAAGCAGGATGAGAATGCTATTTGTGTCTCCCAAAGAGGATTCGAAAGAGCTATGCTTGGAATATCACACCTCACTCAAGTGAGAGAAGGAATCCGAGTTCCGACCTCCGCCGCTGTTCCAGAGTCAGGGACGCTGTCTTGTTTGCCAAGGCATCGGAAATCAGATGGGCTGAACAGGTAATGCGATTTGGAGATGACCGCTGGACTAGAGCCAACTGGATCCCATGGGATGTCAAAAGATCACGTGGCCTCCCACCTACAAGATGGTCAGACTTCTTCTTCAAGACCCTGAACGAATGTGGTTTGAGGCTCTTTGTATTCCTGAAGCAACCAGATGCCATTGGGCTACACTGGCACGTGATAGGGTCAAATGAAAATATTACTGGCGCCTGCTCGAGCAAATCGATGAATAACGGGATGTCAAGTGATCAAGAGAAGTGAAAATAGATAAAAGCCCTATGAAACAGGTAGAGAAATTGTAACAGTCTGGTGTGTAATACCAGAAGACTCTGTAGCAGAGAATTATAACTTCACAGAAGAGAGCAGGAGCAAGGGCTGTAGCCTCCCACCTCATAAATCTCATAAGAGCTCGGTGTAGCTCCTGAACTTAAATAAAAGTCTTTTGTGTTGACAACCATCGAATTTCTATGAGAGAAGAACCAAGGAAGGCTGAGTTTTTCTCATACATCCATTTTAGGCACATCCTCATTTTCCTGTTCCAGGTCATTGCAGGTTCTGCCCCGACTCTCACTCTCGGAGATCCAGACCTGGCCTGAGACTCAGGGTGTGCTTACAACAGATTTTTGCACATTAAGGGAGCATAGATATTCACTCTGAAGGGAGAATAATCAAGATGGCGACAGTAGTTGGGTAACAATGGTCGGTCTAATCTGATGTCTTTGTTCCTACTTATTCTTTGAAACAACAGCCAGGCTTCCTCCATCTGAGGGGAACTGAGCATGTGCCATGAGCCAGGCAAGGCAGTAAACGCCCAGAATAGGAATGATTAAGGCACAGTTCCATCCTCCTGAAATTGCAGAGGCAAAGGAAAGATGAACTTGGGAAGCTCCAGAGTCTGATCTTCGATGTTAAGAGGTTTCACAGGAGGCAGCAGTAGTGTGGGAGTGAGGAGACTGGAGTGTCGGGAGCCACCGGGTCCCCACAATACTAGAAAACGAAGTTCCCTTCTACCTCCGGCCAGGGGGAAATGGATGAAAACTCAGGAATCCGGAGCAGTTTTAAAAGGCTTTACTATCACAGGTTCTGATATACAATCCAAGAACAGGAAAAACTCCCAGATTCTGGGTTCCCGGCTGGGCCCTGGCCAAGATGGCTGCCACCACGTGTTGAAGCCCAACAGAGAACAAAGAGGTAGGAGAGAGGAAAATGCCAAGGGAAGCCAAAAGGTCAAAAAGAAAAAAGGGGAGGGGGGGATTCTCTGTTCTGCGAGTTTATTTTATAGATAGAAATGTACCAAAACTTCCCAGCCCTGCCCATCCTGTGCTGGGCTATCTAGAGATGAATGCAGGTAAACAACTCTATTGATATGCAGCACTTCGGTTGGCCCTTTTGGCTTTACAAATGCCAGAGCTGATTCAAAGCCTCCCTAGCCCAGCAGGGAGGGCTGCAAGTTAAGTGTAGCTGGAGCTTAAAGTAGGGCTTGTCACCCAACACTGGAGGAAGTGACTCTTGGCCATTATTTATTAGTGACTGAGGTCTGAGTTCACCAGCATCACTGTCGATGTATACAAATGATTCCCACATGAAGGAAAGAGGCTGACTTTGGCCTTCTGAGGACCAAACTTGATTTCCAGTCCTCTCATTTATTTTCCATATAGCCTTAGGCAAACCTCTAAACCAGTGAGTGCCTTGGTTTCTTGTCTCTGGAAAGGAAATAAGTAAAACCTGCCTTAGTCATTTCACAAGGCATAGCCAGGGCTAAACACATAGTGAATAAGAAATAGCCCAGTTAAAAGTCAACCTGACATATCTCTATTGTCATTCCTGAACACTACCTCCTTAGACACAGCTGACCTATTCATTTTTATCTACCAGAGATGTTTCTACTTCCCTCAGTGCAAGTCCCACATTTCAGGATCTTCAGTCCTTTCCAGCTAGATAACTGGCTTTTTAAAATCATATATTCTGAACAGAGGCATCCCAAAGTCCCTGATAGCCTTAAGATTATTTTAAATGTTCCTAAATTGAAAAATTCATTTACAAGTTTGTACAACCATTGCAGCTATTTCCAAACCACTCTAACCACCCTCCAAAAACCTCTTTAATAATGATTCCCAGTTCTCTCCCTCTCTCAGCTCCTGGCAATCATTACATAACTACTTTCTATCGCAACTATTTTGGCCATTTCATATCAATAGTATCGAACAATACGTGGTCTTTTGTACCTGCTTCTTTCATTTATGATAATGATTTCAAGGTACATCCATCAGTAGGATGCTTCCATGGACAGATAATAGTCCCTTACATGTTATCCCACATTTGATAATCTGCTCATCAGTTGATAGACATTTAGATCACTTGTACTTTTTAGCTATATGACTAGTTGCTGATATAATGTACAGAGCCTTGTGTGATCACATATTTTCATTTCCCATAGCCAACCAGGAGTAAAATTGCTAAAACATATGATAACTCTGCTTAACTTTTTGAGCAACCACCAAATTTTTCCCAAAACTTTTCTTTAAAATATTAAATCCCACCACTAATATCTGAGGGTTCCAATTTCTCCTTATCCTTGACAATGTTTGTTGCCCAATTTTTTCCTATAGCCATCCAAGTAGTGGTAGGTAAAATAATAGTAATGCATTGCATCTTTATTATACATTTCCATGATGGGTAACTCTGGTGAGCATTATCATGTTTTGTTTACTTGTCCAGAATATTTCAATTCCAAAGTAAGTAACCATTTTACCACCCTAAATCTGATTTAGGATTTAGGAGGAGCTCTAGCAAGTAATCATCTTCTGGACATAGGAGGGAAACTCTGCCCAGGTCTTTCCCAGGACAAGGTTCAAAAGCCTGTCTATAGCTACTAAAGAAAGTCTGAATTTTTCCATATATTTAGAGGTACATATAAATACATAAACTAAGTTACACTCATATAATAAAATACTATTACAAAGAATAAATTCATAAAGAGAACAAAGTTCTGATACATGTTATAACATGGAAAAAATCCTGAAATAAAAGATATGTCTAAAATACTATATATAAAATATTACATATTCCTTGCATAATTCTCTACTCAAACCCATGCCCCCAGTATCTTAATTCATCCTAGACTTCAGCCTCCACCATGCTGAAAAGTTAGTAGCCAACTAGATCAAAGCAAACCTTCCACCAGCAGAAAGACCGCAACTCACTGAAGGTGCAGCTGATAATTAGCATTTAGGAATATTCAAAAAATTAAAGATATACATTAATTTTAATACATAATGCTGTTGCAAACAAAAAAGCCATAGAATTTTTAAGGATAATTACAAAATTCTCCTTACTGCAATGGAGTAGAATAAAATACAAAGTATATTTGAGGTACTCCTGAATAGCTAGTAAAGCTGAGTTCTAGGATCCCAGATGCAAGTGATTACTGAGACAGATAATCCTCACTACACTGCGGTGATCAAACTCTTGCCCTAACTTAAGTAGAAACTAAAGTCTCAGAGCCTTGACTTCTGGCTCTCGTTCAGCTCAAAATCTGATGAAGAGTGAGAACGTTTTCTGCATGTCCCTTCTCAAACATCACCCCACTTGGCTCATTTCTTCACCTGTGTCTTAGGACCAAGCGTGACCGCAGATACGCCATTCTTCCTATTACCCATGTGTGATGACACCATGAATCCATTTTACCCTGGTGCCATCTAGGCCTGTTTGTTGGGGCATTTTATATCTGTGCTGTATTCACCAATGGACCCAAATCAGTTATGAATTAGAAATATCATATCACTATACAGGGATGAAGCTCACTTGTCACTTGTCTTCCCATTGATCATCGATTTGCTAAAGAGGGCACCAGTAATGTCGCCAATCGTTGGGAATGAAGTCCATTATTGCTACTGTTTCTGGCATATCAAATACACCACCGGTAACTTGCCAGGCTCTGCCGTAGCTCTGGGTTCATCCCAGGAGACCCAGTCTTTTTCTATGTCAGACCATCAACCAAACAGGGCCCACGGGGCAGAGCCCTGGGTGTAGACAAGTCTGTCTCCTGTCTGCCACCTGTTGACGCAGCTGGGCACTGCATCCCACACCTGCAACACCTCTAGGGGCAAGAAGGGATGAAGATAGCACCATACAATAAGGATGTCATCATCCAATTACAAGAAACTAGATGGCAATCTACAAGCATAAAAGATGCTCCTCTGATGGCCACTGTGATGAATCCTAGTTGTCAAAATGAGCTGAGAAAGCTAGAAGTTGAAGGAAACAGGGATGCTAAGTAGCCCAGCAAAAATAAGTGAGAGGCACTGTTTCAGAAGCCAATGTCATGAATGACTGGCGCAGTCAGTCAGCATTCTTACAAGAAAGTCAGCAGGAAGCCAAATGAAGCGAAGCCGTTTTGAAGAATCTATTGGTAAGGATTTGGTGATTAAAGTCTGTCTGATGAGCAGGTGTTTGAGACAGAATAAGCAACAATCCTCAGACCCCTCTAGCCATTCAAGCTAGCAAGTACCATCCCCACTCATCCCTAACCCCAGGAGGATGGGGCACTCCAGTGACATCAAGACCGGAGAGCAGTTAACAAAGGAGATCAAATGGATCAGAGCTTCCTGCTGACTTGGGCTTTAAATTTCTACTTAGGTAGAAAATCTTCCACAATTTTTCTGCCACAAAGAGCTATCTTCCTCCAATTCTCTGAGATTTCTGGGAGGGAAGGAAAGTTAGAGCGCTGAATAGTGTAATTACAAAACGGAAGAAGAAATTTATCTTTATTAGGGAAAAATCCAATCTAGAAATTTGAAGAGCCATGGATAAACATTGCAGGATTTAAGAGAAATATTCATCCCAGCTATCACAGAGGAACCTGAGATGCAGGGAAACGAAGTTGACAGCAGCCCAAGGCCTTAAGACCATTTGCATGGGAGGCTGAAGAGAGTAATGCAGGTAGGTGCTTGCCATGTATGCAGTTGACCTGGGTTTGATTTCTGGCACCCTATATGGTCTCTCTAGTCCTCCAGGAATGAGTCAGGAGTAAGCCCCGAGCACTGTTGGGTGTAGCCCAAATCCCTGAACAAAACAAAACAGCACTTGCAACGTCTGGAGGAGATCTCCCTGAAGCTCATGTCACAATAGGGGTCAGGGCCAGGAGAGCATGTTTACATAACAGCCAGGACATGCTGAAAGAAAACAGGTCAAGGCTGTAAAACATTTCTCCAAAGTATTCCTAAATCTGTGGGTAGAGGCAGGAAACACAGAACTATGTCCTAATCTGCTGGAGACAACACAGATGGCTGAAGAAGCAAATCAAGCCAACTTCCACTGAGCGTTCTGGTCTCATCCCTGACGTATTAATAAGAGGGGCCAAGAGCCTCACATGACAGTATTGTAGACTGTTCACCCAGAAAATCACCTCGGAGCACTAGAGCCTGAGTGCCAAGTGCTAGGATACAGACGCGATGGCCACTTGCCTGCCTCTTGACTTTGTGTGACCTGTGCCTGTAACAGTTCTCCACGTCAGAATCCAATTTCAGCAAGGTAAATGCATCATGTGATACCCCTCTTGTGCCTCACTGAGGCAGGAACTGTAAGAATTAAGTACAAGGACACACATCCGATATTCAGCATTTCTGAGTTCCTGACGCATATTTACAAAAAGTATTAGCTAACTCAATACTGGGCCAAGGAAGATAGATTGAATAAACTAGACTCAAGAAGAACAAACTATGGAGTTGGATAAATGCAGAGAAAGACAAAACAGGATTTCCCAAACCTAAGGGACTAGGATACTGCTTCCATCTGCAGATGAGTAGGAAGCTGTATGAAATGGGAGTCTCAGGAAAGCCTGGGGCGACTCCTGCTCTGGTGGGGGCTTTCACACCTCCTGGTGCCAGAACCCAAAGCAGCCCAATTAACCTCCTCTTTGGAACTGGAGACACAGCTAATCACTGACCTGAGACTGGCCCCACATTTCATGAGACATCAAATAGCCAGTCAGCTCTGGGCCTGCCTCACCCATCCACAGTGGCGAGTGGAGAGAGATCCTGCTTTTTTTACCCCCTGTTCACGCACACAAAATGGATGGACATGGAGATTATGTTGAGTAAAATTAGCCAGAAGGAGAGAGACAGATACAGAATGACTGCATTTATTTGCATGACATAAATATATATATGTACATATTATGATACCAATATCCAAGGTCAAGTGAAACATGACCTTGTAACAGAAGGTCTTGTCAAAGGTGGAAATTATCACAAACGTGTGGGAGTCAGAGGCTAGGTAAGACAGAAGAAAATGGAACAGTGTGCTAACAATTGTCGAGGGTACTAATACCAACCTAGAACTAAGCATTAAATACAGGCAAAAAGATACACATGACAACCCTTTAATGTAATCCATAGTCTGGAAGGGAAGGAAAAGAGAAAGAGAAAGGGAAAGAAATAAAGAACCTGCCATGGATGCGGGCTGGGGAAGGGGGAGGGAACCGGGTAGTTGGTGGTGGGAGATAGGCACTGGTGGAGGGATGGGTGCTGGAACACTGTATGACCAAAACCCAAATATGAACTTTTTAATTGTATATCTTTGTAATTGTATATCTCACAGTGGTATAATAAAATACTTTAAAAAAAAAGTGATCTTCACTGAAAATTCTGCCCTGTGCTAAATGTTCACTTTCTAATTCCCTCATGCCCCCACTTCTAAGTTTTTTAAAAAAAAATAGCTGAAGAACAATATTAAAAAAAAAAAAGACTCTCCTTGACCAAACATTTCTTTGATCCTTCTTTTATGAGAACTCTTCTCTAGTAGGTCTTTGTTGAAGGACTCCTAAGGGCCGCTGCATCTGCTCTGGATTGCCTCCCGCAAATCACTCCGTAGATAAGGGGGTAGTCTAAATGTGGCAGTTTATCCGACCATGTATGCTGTACTAGCTGGTATAAATATTCTCCCATGCTATCACAATCATCGTGGGACTAGCTAGATCTTACCAGCATATTAGCCTGGCCACGTAGGGACACCTAAGTAATTAGACCAGAGAGAAATGCTGTTTGCTTCCAAGCAAACAAGCATGGCTCCCTGATATACTCAAAGGCAACTAAAATATAAAACTACAATGAAGTAGAGGAGACTTGTGAAGGCTTGGAGAAATATTTAACTGGCATTGGTATTGGTCAAGGTACAGAGACATGCCATCTCAGAAACCCCCCTTCTCTACACTACAAAAGCATTCCTAAGCAGATTTCGGCTCAAAACATTAGCACAGTAAAGGCCCTAGGTGAGGTGCAGGGAGGGATTACCTAAGGGCATTGGACCCTCCCTGCTTTCCATAACAGTGGGGGGAAGGTCTGAGTTACAGGGATATAAACTAGCCGGTTCCCGCTCTCGCTTCCTTCTTCCTTGTGGGATCTCTCTCCTTGTGAGCGTTCATTCCCCTTGGAAGCTTTTACACGTGGTGGTCGCCATCTTGGCCTACACGTGGCTGGGGTTCTAGCCTGGAATCCTAAGCATCAGGTTTTTCCTTTTGCTGATTTGTATGCCTGAACCTGTGATAAGTAAAGCCTTTTAAAACTGCATCGGATTCCTGAGTTTTTTATCCGTTCCTCGCCGGCCGGAGGTAGAAGGGAACTTCGCTTCCCGGCACTGTCGGGGACCCCGGCGGAGCACCCCGACAGGTCTTCACCTTTACTTGAAAAGAAACCAGTTTTTGTCCTCCCAAGGTATATTCCCAGGAGTGGTATTGCTAGGTAAAATGGGAACTAAATTTGACCAGTGTGCTAATAATTGTTGAAAATGGTAATACCAGACTAGAACTGAGCATTGAATGTTGGCAAAGGGATATACATGATCACTTGATCACTTGACATCCTGTTATTCAATTATTTCCTCAAGTGGGCACCAGTAACATTTCCATTTGACCCTGTCACGTGCTAGTGTAGCCCAATGGCATCTGGTTGCTTCAGGAATATGAAGAGCCTCAAACCGTTCATTCAGGGTCTTGATGAAAAGTCTGACCATCTTGTAGGTGGGAGGCCACGTGATCTTTTGACATCCTGTGGGATCCAGTCGGTAACAGCTCTAGTCCAGTGGTCATCTCCAAATCGCATTACATGTCCAGCCTATCTGATTTTTGTTGCCTTGGCAAGCGAGACAGCATCCCTGACTCTGGAAAGCGACAGAGGTCGGAGCTCTGGATTCCTTCTTTCACTTGAGTGAGGCGTGATATTCCAAGCACAGCTCTTTTGATTCCTCTTTGGGAGACCCGAATAGCATTCTCATCGTGCTTTCATAGGGCCCAGGTCTCTAAGAGATGTGCCCGGGCTGGATGTTCATGATAACTCCTAAATGTATGTATGCAAGTCACAATGTGTAAGAGAAGGAAGAGAGAAAAAGAGAGAGTAACAGAGAGAGAGAGAGAAGAGCGATTAAGAACTTGCTATAGAGGCAGGCTAGGGGTAGAGGGAGAGAACTGGGGACATTGGTGGATTGATGGTGGGAAATGTGCACTGGTGGAGGGATGGGTGCTGGAACATTGTATTACTGAAACCTAATCATGAACAGTTTTGTAATTGTTTATCTTACAGTGGTATAACAAAATTTTTTTTTAAATTTTGTAAATATCTATTTTTTAAAATAATCAAAAAAGAAAATAAATGTACTACATAAGCAAAATGAGGTCAGCAATAGAATTTGTCCAGCACCACAACATTCCTTGCCCTCTTTACTCTATCCCCTAAAAACAACCCTTCATTCCTTCCCCTTCTGAAATTAAATAAATCATATAGATTGCAGAAAAAGAAAAAATAAGAAAATAAACCAGTTTTTCCTTTGGCAAACACAGCTCTTAGCTGAAAATTCTAGTAAGGCATCACCCACCCACTAACATTCAACCACCTTGATATCTGATCCTGTTCCTTATCTCTGGGATACTTGTTGCTGTTGTTGCTGAAAGTTTGTTCTGCTTTTTTTTTTTTTTTTTTTTGTAGTGGAGAGGTGTTTGGACCACACTCAAGCGTTACCCCAGGCTCTGCACTCAGGAACAAAAAATGCTTTTTTTTTGGGTCACTCCCAGCAGTGCTTATTCCTGGTTCTATGCTGAGGGTGTCACTCTATCAAGTAGTGGCCCTAATACCATTTTTTAAATTCAGTGCTAGGGGCTACTCGTGGCAGTGTTTGAGTGACCATAGGGATGCTGGAGATTAAACCCTGGTGAGCTGCATGCAAAACAAGCACGCAAGCCTCTACCTACTATACTATTGCTCCAACACCTCATTTCCATTTTTAAGGGCAAATTTCTGGAACTGTCCTTAGCAAGAATCCTATTAGCCAGTTAAATAAAAACCCTTTACCTGGATGTCTTAGTAGTGTTTCATTCACTCATACCCTCACTCTACTCATGACTATCCCCTGGCATTATTGAGAGATGAACGCGATAGATTCTACTTATATTACAATGGTCTTGGATAAGGCCTTTCTTAGCGTTTTAACAAATGCTTGCCAAGTAGTCGTTACTCTCACAATAGCTCCCATCACATTCCTTTTGAAAAATGTTCCTTCCTCTAATATTTTTTCCTTTTACTGTATGATAATAAATGACCCACTAGTTTACCCATCTTCAATCTAAATAGTCTAACGGCCACCATGCTGCATGCAAACCTTCTGTCCTCTATTTCTGGGCCAAGTCTATCTCTCCTGCCTGAGGAACTGATGGTTTAGCTGATTAATGTGAATGGTACTAAATATCATGAATGTTTCATTTGGAAGTTAAGTGGAAAAACCAATTGTGTATTATGTATCTAAAATGACTTTCATTGGAATGCACTGGGATGGAATTATCAAGTCTTTCCTTAATTAATTTGGTACAGAAGTTTATTGTGAAGACCTTCTGGGATAAAGCGGCGGTTCTGATAAGAGAGCAGAGCTGCTGTCATTCAAGGGTCTGAAAGGCTGGGTTTTACAGAGTCCCTCCGCCAACCCACGTTGCCTGGCAACTCACAGATGGGCTGGGCTCAATTACAGAGAGAAGTCAAAAGGATGGGCCAGTGACGGCTCCTGCGGAGCGTTCACCAATTGTAAATGAGTCTATTATGCAGATAAGTTGAATATGAATGGCGGCGGCATTGTCAGCCTACTAAAGGAGTCAGAATTTTCAGAAAAGTAAATGAATAAATAAAATGAACGGGACTCAGTACCGTGCAAGTTTCACCCTCAAGGAGGAAAACACATAGTTGGAATCTGAAAATCCATTTTCTTTTTTAAAGTGGAATTTTTTCACCTCCTTGCAGGAAGGAGATTAATCACTCTGACAAGCCTAATTCCACTTTCCTGAACTCTGCCAGCCCTTCCAGAGCCCAGCGCGCAGAGCTGCGGCATCACACGGGAAATAGACTCTGTCTAACACACCGGAACTCCAGTCTTCCGTCCCCCTCACTTTAAGGATGCTTTTCCAGTTTTCGAGATTTTTATCAAAGCATGCTTTTGGTTACAGAGAATTTAGCTTTTGCAAGGAAGAATTTTTTTTTCACTTTGCCCACTGAACTTTAGTGTCTGAGGAGCCTGTGAATTAAGCTAACGGGGACAGATTACTGTGAGAGAGAAAAGATCATGCTAATGCATGCCTGTTTTGATAGTGACAAAAGGGAAACAGGCAGGGTCCTACAGAAAGAATTACCAGCATGGAATGTCAGGACAGTAGGGATGGGCGTGGACCCCTAATCAGCTCAGGGATCTCTCCACAAGTGTTTATTATGGCCATTATTATTAGAACATAATAAAGAAATGCTCACACACCCACCTTTGTTTAAATGCTAGAAGAGGGAAAAGCTTCCAGTCTTTCTCTGGAATCCTAATTTAGGAGATCCTGGACATAGTCTGGGCACTTTCCTGCATTGGTCCTCTTTTCTCCCCCTGAAACAAAGTCTTTTACTGAATTCTGCCTTTTGCTCACCAGTCCCTGGCTTTCAATGTTGACCGTGTAAGCAC
Organism: Cryptotis parvus; assembly: GCA_021461705.1. Taxonomy (NCBI): domain Eukaryota; kingdom Metazoa; phylum Chordata; class Mammalia; order Eulipotyphla; family Soricidae; genus Cryptotis; species Cryptotis parvus. Next base: position 105,041 of record JAJIBD010022532.1, read on the forward strand.
TGCAGGTAACACTGTGCTTGCTACAGCAATTTGGTCCTACATGCATGAGAACATAAGGAAGTGAACAGACAAATGAACTGCAATACTGACTAATGGGGTGAAGCTATGACATCATGGCACAATGAATGTTTTCATCTGAAACAATGTGAAAAGCGGCATGTGAAAGGACGACTTCCTAGCCTTCCCGAACCTACACGGGAGAGATGGCGTGGCGGAGCATCTCTCTAAGACACCCACAAGAGCAGGAACCAGCCTTTGCTGCTTCCCGAGTTTACTAGATACGGGTTTTTTTTTCTTGGCTTCCCACTGAAGGAGAAAGTCTTAGTTTACCCAGTCCACTGCTGTGAGCGGTCCTGGTTTTGGCTGATCCAGTTGACATTTTTTATTTTCTACAAATTCCTGGTCTTTTTCTGGTAAAGAGGGAACTAACAACTTCCCATCATAAAGTTTTGTCTAGAGTTTAGGGTCACAGGGAGACTGAGATAACAGACATGGCCGAGGCTGACAGCCAGAAAGATTGGAGCTAGCCAGACCACCCTGTAGCTACTCCCTGCATTCTCTGTAATACTTGTTGGTTGATAAGAAATGCAAAGGGCCTTTAAAAAGGCTAACACAAAATTTACTTTTAAATTGTCCTACATTAAGTTCCTTTCCTCTTGGGGAGTTCCTTTTCCTTTCTCTCCTAGTTCTCAGTAAACTTTTCTACTTTCCAACTCAGTGTCTGAGCATCTTTTTATTCAATGTTTTCATTCCTGAAAATAGTGAAGACCTGGGGAATCATGAACGAATAGACCCATTGCCCTGCTTTTGCTCATCCGCTTCACCACTCTTCATCAAATAGGGAAAATCTTGGCTCAATGGTTTATTCAGATCTTCACTTTCTTATTAAGTATCCCCCTAACATATAAAGCTTGAATAACTCTGTGTACTTGTCTCATGTTTACCTTTTGTGAGAGGGGCCCTAGGACCTAATTTAGAAGATGTTTTAAAGCAATCAAATTGCAGTCAGCCTGAAGACATTCAGAGTTTGAATTGGTATTAGAAACCAGAAAACCTGTTTAGGGATGGTTAAACAAGTTGTGAAGTCTTCCTATCTTCATAAACGATAAGAAAGACGGAAACCTTAATCAGGAATCTTTATTTGTAGCAATCTCAAAAATGTGCTTCAAGGAATCAGCCTGAGTGTATCTAGTGATGACCCTTGTACCCACCATTCCATAACCAGCACTTCCTAAAAATATATTTGACTGCTCTCATTCTCTATAAAAAACATTTGCTGCCAACATTCAGGCAAGATGGCTGCATTGAGGACATGAGTTTCTCATCTTCCAACCTGCTGGCTGGTTGCCAATGAAGCTAGTATCAACCTGCCACCATGGCTGTTTTTCTGGTTGATAAACATCATTTTCATTTTTTTTTTTTATTATATTCACCATGAGACAGACAATTACAAAGCCCTTGATGATTGGATTTCAGTTATACAGTGTTCTAACACACCTATCTCTCCACCAGTGCATATTTCCCACCAAGATGCCCCCCAATTTCCCTCCCAAGCCCCAAACCTGCTCCTCCTCCTCCTCCCTCCTCCCTTCTTCTCTCTTCTCCTCCTCCTCCTCCTCCTCTACTTCCTCCTCCTCCTCTCTGTCTCTGACTCTCTGTCTCTCTGTGTCTGTCTCTGTCTCTCTCCCTCCCTCCCTCCCTCTCTCCCTCCCTCTCTCCCTCTTTCCCTCCCACCCCACACTGTGGTTTGCCATACAGACACTGAAGGGTTATTATGTATATCATAGTTACTATTTAATTGACCTGCAGAAGGCAATGGAACCAAATTTTCAGGATAACACAACTACAATAAAAAGTGTGGGCTTGAAAGCCCCCTCCCCAAAAAAACATGTGTGTTTTGTGGTGCATTATTTGGAACCAGATAGCTGAAAAGAAGGCAAATTGAGAAGTGAAGTTTTGACAACATACCGATCCACTTTCCTGTCTGAGGGTCACCCTTATTTCTGTTGGAGGACCTGTCACAGAGGGGAATCACTCTGATGGGGAATGAGCATTGTGTCCCAAAAGAGAGGCTGGGTCTTTTAGTTTGCTAATTTATTCATGTTGGGGTGCTCTCTACTTCCTGTATCATATAAATAAGGTTCTAAATATTTGTATTTACAAAGAGTTGAGGAAAATGTTTTCCTTTCCTGCTATACCCTCTTCAAAGGGTTGAAGGTGGAAAAGGGGGAGCGGGGAATCTTCTCAGATGAGGTCAGAAACAAGAGCATTCATGAAAATATGTTTTTTAAAAAGAAAATATAAACCATCACTGGGGATATACAGGATGGGACGTGTGATCATTTGGTGCCAGTGTCTGTCTCAATATAGTGTCCACTAACTCTCTGAGAAGAGATTAAAGTTGATCCTGGGAGGGAATTTATGGTAACTGAGTTCTTTTGGGAGATTCTGCTTTCAGGTAGATAAGGGATTCCAGGAACTCAAATTCCTTCTGCTTGACGGTTTAGTTTGCCAAAATGGGGTGGCATATCCTGCTCCCCCTTCACTTCTCCAGCTTTCTTTTCTCTATTTTTACAAAGTTAACATTTGTTCCATTTTAAATGTTACTTCCTTTTTAAACAAAAAATTACTGAACACATCTTCAACTAAACTTTGACTCTAAAGCTCTGAGCTAAATTTGCTGAAAAGGGAGAACTCGAGCTGTTAAATCTGTGTTGAACTTCAGGGAAACATTTCACCCAAAAGCTTTTTAAGATTTTGCCAGGGCCCACTGCCTCCGATGAAGAGGCTGTGAACAGCCGTTATGCAAGGCAGGTAACCTCACCCCAGGGCTGGGCCAAACTCAGATTAGAGGCTACAGAGAAAACTCTCGAACCCTAGCCCCTACTCCTCTCTCTCCATTCTCTAATAGACATAGGATAGCACCAGAAAAGGTTGCAAAGCATTCATCTAGCCCAGAGATTGGAGAGCTTACCCGAAAAGACTGAAAATATTCCAGGCTTTGCAGACCAGGAGACAGGCCTGAAGTCCTCAGTGGGTACTTAGATAATGTAGCCATTTACTGTGGCCCAGGGCCATAGTACAGCAGATAGGGCATTTGCTTTGCACTGCAACCAACCTGGATTTGATCCTTGGCACCCCATATGGTTCCCTGCACACTACCAGGAGGGATCCCTGAGCACAGAACCAGGAGTAAGCCCTTGGGTGTGACCCCCAAACCAAAATAAATAAGTAAATAAAATGTAACTGCTTACTAATGTAAAAATCATTCTCATTTTCCAGGTCTTATAAATGTAGATGGAACAAAAATACAAATGCTGTGTGATACTGTTTATCTGCTTACTTGAAATAGTCAAAATCAGAGACAGAAAATCCAACGGAGTTGCCAGGAACTAGTAGAAGAAGAGAATGGTTACTGTTCAATCAGTAACTGTTATTGTTTGTTTGGTTGATCTCAATGTTTAACAACAGTTCTGGAAGTAGGTAATGGTGACTATTATAGGAGCTAATGAAAATATTTAATACCACTAATATTTAATACTTGCTAAATCTGCTAAATATTTAGCAGATTGAGAGACTCACAGAAATGGGGCAGAGCTGCTTACGACTCTCCCTGTGCCCAGCCGCTCATGAGGCACCCGGGAGGGATGGCAGGTTTTAGCCCTGGCCTGCCACCCTAGCAAAGCCTCTCAACAAGTCAGACAACCCTCCACTCCATGAGGGCTGCTATTTTCCACATCCGGACTTCCCTCTCCTCAGAACTCCACCCAGCAGACGAGCCTACCACAGCCCGACTTGAGCAGCCGCTTGCAGTTGCGCTGTTGGTTCATCAATAAATGTTGGATTTAGAGGCAACTACAAGAGTATGCCAACCCACACGGAAGAGCCTGGCAAGCTACCCGTGTCATATTTGATATGCCAAATACCAGTAACAATTATTGACCTCATTCCCATGACCTGATTGAATAGTTTGAGGCTCTTTATGTTCCTGGAGCAAGCAGATGCCCTTAGGCTCTACTAATATGAGACAGGACATATGGAGATGTTACTGGTGCCCGCTCGAGCAAATCAATGATGAACGGGAAGAGAGTGATACAGACAGTGAATATTTAATATTTAGCAATAATAAAAGTGGCAAATTTCATACTTTGCATCTTTTAATAGACTTGAAGGTCTCAAGGAAGAAATGTTCTGGGTTTGGTTATGCTAGCATCAAGAAGCAGTTAGAAGGTGGTTGCTCTAACCCTTCTATGATTTGAAGGGCTTGGGGAGGGGGATTCCTGCCTGAGGTGAGACCAGGACGCTGCAGTGACACAGTGGGAAGCAGACAAACTGATCCTGGATCTGCCAACCATAGGTGGCTGGAGTCCTTCTACTTTCAGCCTTTGTATTGTTTAATCGTTGAGGAAGACTTTCTTTGACTTCTAAGAGAAAGCTCCTTTGCTGAAACAGAGTTCAAAGTGTGCTCACTTTCTCTTGTAAGCATATATCTCATGGTGGTATGATAAAAAAAAAGTGTGCTTACTTTTATATTTTCATATCATTACTCTCATATTAGCTATTATCTTCTTAAGCCTTCTCATTCCTGGTTGTTTACCTGAAGGTTGGGCAGTTACCTTCCAGATGTATTTGCTTACGGACTGCTAGTGAAGACCCTATAGCCTGTCACATGCAGAAAAAAATGTGGTGGCTATTGTCCCCTTCTCCCCTTCTCTTAAAGGGACATCTGAACCATGCACCTCTGTGGCCAGTACAACACACACCCTACACACATATACACCTCTGCTTCCCTGGAATTATCTTTTTTTTTTTTGCTATTTTTTTGGGGGGTCACACCCAGTGATGCTCAGGGGTTACTCCTGGCTCTGCGCTCAGGAATTACTCCTGGCGGTGCCCAGGGGACCATATGGGATGCCGAGGATCAAACCCAGGCCGGCATGGGCCGGCTGTGTGCAAGGCGAATGCCCTACCCACTGGGCCATCGCTCCTGCCCTTAAAATGTATTTTAATATAGCCAAAACTGTTGATATAATTCTCAAGTTGGAAATTGATGAGGTAACAAAGCTCCAATATTAAAATCAATAAATACAAAAATATCCATTTTCATATGAAAATTGTTTTAGCTGATAATGGGATTGTAAATCCTTATCTAGGAATTTACTAATCTGTTTGTTGCTAGTTGAGCTTTCTGTGTTTTTGTTTAAGTTTAGTTGGCTTCTATGTTACTTTTTTGTGCTCCTACTGGAATTTTGGTATCACGAAATAAAACCACATAGCCACACTGCCCAGAGACTGCGGGATGTATGACATGGGTCAAGAGTTTGACATAGTAATGGCTATGGGGGTGGGCATGACTTCCAGAGCTTCAGAAGTTTGGGGTGGTGAGGGAGAGGCTGCCCATTTAGCTCTGAGAAGACCCCAGAGTTCTAGTCTAGGTACCAGGATACCTGAGATTATTCAGTTTGGCATCTCTGCAGAGAGTATTCATGAGGGAGTGGAGCTGAGCCCTTGCAAGCGGCATGGTGGGGTGTGGGTATGGCTGCTAGGATTTTGGCAGGGTGAGTACCTGTTCCCCAGAATCTCAATGACGTTAGTTCTCTAGCCATTTTAGTAAGCGCTGATTCATCTTGATCACTTGATCACTTGACATCCCGTTATTTGTCGATTTGCTCGAGTGGGCACCAGTAACGTTTCCATTTGTCCCTCACACGTGCCAGTGTAGTCCAATAGTATCTTCTCATCTTCTTGCTCCAGGAATATTAAGAGCCTCAAACCATTCATTCAGGTTCTTGACGAAGAAGTCTGACCATCTTGTAGGTGGGCGGCCATGTGAACTTTTGACGTCCCGTTGGATCCAGTCAGTAACAGCTCTAGTCCAGCGGTCATCTCCTAGTCACATTACATGTCTACCCCATGGCGTATTGTATAAATACTGAGATGTAGGGCATTCAAAAAGATTGATTTATTCAACATTTATCAATCACCCATATACCATTATAAGAGACAATGATAAATTAACTCTATGATTCAGGAAACTCCAAGTGATTGCACATAGGAATGAGTTGAGCAACTTTAAAACACAGGCCAACAAATAATGACCTGCCAAGCAAATTGCAACCCACCACAATCAGTCCTCTTCATATGTCTACCAAGCTAAGAAAACTTTTACATTTTCTCAATGCTTTTGAATAATAAACTACATCTGCCAAGAGATAGTACAGTATAGTGGTTAAAGCACTTGGCTTGCATGCAGCCAACCCAGGTTTGCTTCCTGGAAACACATGTGGTTCCTTGAAAGAGGAAGCCCTCATTCCCCCTGTGAGCTGCCTCTAGCTGCTCTGTTTTTGTCTCCATTTCACATTTTAATTCTAAACATCCCCACATATTCCTGGGCTCTTTTTGAGGATGGGAATTTAACAGTTTCCCAAGATCATAGAATATCACAGGAAGCTAAGTGGTAATGGGCAATACCTAGACAAATGGTCAGACAACCTAAAAGGCCCTAAACAAGCCAGCCAGCTCCATAAATAAATGTCTGCCCTCCGACACCCTGATGGATCTATCACATCTTCCAGAAAGGCAATGGCGCGAAAAGAATTATCCATGACTTCTACTCAAATCTCTTTGATAACCACGTCCACCTGCCCACATACCAAATTCCACAGGATGGATACATCATTCCCAACATTCTCCCTTCTGAAATCCAACATGCCATTTCATCAGTAAAGAAGGGAACAGCACCAGGCCCAGACAAGGTCAGACCTGAACACCTGAAGAATCTGCCATCAGTACTCATCAATACACTAGCTCGGCTCTTCACACGCTACCTGTCCAAATGCAAGGTGCCCTCCCAATGGAAAACCAGCAGAACAGTTCTACTGTTCAAGAAGGGAGACATTCACAACATCGGCAACTATCGCGCCATCTGCCTGTTGTCCATCATCTACAAGCTGTTCACCTGAGTCATCCTGAACAGGATTGGCAGAACACAAGATGAAGGACAACCATGCAAGCAAGCTGGCTTCTGGAAAGGATTCAGCACAATCGACCATATCCACACGGTAACCAAGCTCATTGAGGTTTGTAGGGAGTTCAAGATGCCACTCTGTCTCCACGTTCATTGATTTAAAGAAAGCCTTTGATTCTGTGGACACTGAAGCGGACATCGAAGCCCTAGCCAAACAGGGTGTTCAAACCCAATACATCAAGATCCTTCGTGAGCTGTACCTACGGATTCACCACCAGGATCTCACCATTCTACAAGGAAGTGATCATTGATGTCAAAAGAGGGGTTCGACAGGGTGGTACCATTTCACCAAAACTCTTCAGCGCCACCCTCAAGAACATCATGCTACAATTAGAATGGGAAGGAATGGGAGTGAAGATAGATGGTCGGCAACTACACCACCTCCGCTTTGCTGATGACATCGTTCTAATAACACCAAACATTAGCCAAGCAGCACAAATGCTGGCTGACTTCACCTAGAAGGTGGAAAGATAAGTCTACAGCTGAATCTAAAGAAAACTATGTTTATGAAAAATGAACTAGTTCCAGAGGCACCATTCACTCTCAATGGAACAGACATCTCTGAATGCAGCAGTTATGTGTACCTAGGTCGAGAACTCAGCATGATGAACGACCTAAAACCTGAGCTGCGCAGGAGGAAGAGAGCGGCATGGAATGCCTTCAAAAGCATCGAAGAAATAGCTAAAAAGGACAAAGAACCTCCGGCTCTGGGCCCATCTCTTTGACTCCACCGTTCTCCCTGCATTATCATACGCCTCAGAGACCTGGGCCCTACGAAAGCAGGATGAGAATGCTATTTGGGTCTCCCAGAGAGGAATCGAAAGAGCTATGCTTGGAATATCACGCCTCACTCAAGTAAGAGAAGGAATCCGGAGTTCTCGCCTCACTCAAGTGAGAGAAGGAATCCGGAGTTCTGACCTCCGTCGCTATTCCAGAATCCAGGGGCGCTGTCTTGTTTGCCAAGGCACCGAAAGTCAGATGGGCTGGACATGTAATGCGATTTGGAGACAACCACTGGACTAGAGCCATTACCGACTGGATCCCACGGGATGTCAAAAGATCACATGGCCTCCCACCTATAAGATGGTCAGACTTCCTTGTCAAGACTCTGAAGGAACGGTTTGAGGCTCTTCATATTCCTGAATCAACCAGATGCCATTGGGCTACATTGGCACGTGATATGGTCCAATGGAAATGTTACTGGCACCTGCTCGAGCAAATCGATGAATAACGGGATTCAAGTGATCAAGTGAAGTGATCAAGTGAACCTAAAAGGCCCTAAACAAGCCAGCCTGCTCCATAAATAAAAATACATAGAAATAAATAAATAAAAATAAATAGAAATCTTCTCATTCTTTGCAACAATCCTGTCACTTGACAAGTACCACAAAGACTCAGAGATTTTCTATATATATTAAAAAACACACATATACACACACAAAAGGAGCCATGCTTAATTTAGTCCTATACTCAGTTCCTTCCTGGCTGAGTTTTTCTTTCTTTTCAATAAACATTTTTTTTCAAACTTCCAATTCAGAGCATCTTTATTTTCAATATTTTTATTCCTGAAATCATTTAATTTGTTTCTACATGGGTAGAACTAGAGGGGTTATCATGTTTATCTAAGGTAGCAGGAAAGAGAGAAGTAAATACAAGACGATGGATAAAATATTTCTGCACCTGCAATAAAATAAATAAATAAACAGCAAAGAAATAGCAAATGTCCCAAAGCAACAGCACCTATACACAACTGAGCTTACCAAGGAAAGGGGGTAAAAAGAGAACAGGAGTAATGGTGGAGGGAAGTGGATGCTGGTGGATAATGGTGGAGAAGAAGGTGTTGGAATGCTGTATGTGTGAAACCCTAACATGAAAGGTATTGGAAATCATGGTACCTCAAAAAGAAAACAGAAGAATCGGCTAAACTTTTTTAATTAAAAAAGTGTGGTGGGCTAAAGATCTGGTGCAATGGGTATATAGTACAATGGGCAACTAGCTGTCTTGCACACGTCAACATGGGTTTGATCCCTGGCATCCTATATGGTCCCCCAAGCATAGGAGTGATTGTGGAGTACAGAGAGAGGGAGTATCCTCTGAGCATCACTGGCTGTGGCCCAAAGATAAAAAAGCAAACAAAAAAATTTTGGGCTAAGATTTTGTTACCGAAAGTTTACTGTGCCACTGGTGAGAACTGCTTTTGGGGCAAATGCCCGATGGCAGAGTTCTCAAACACCCAGAGACTGACCCAGTGGGAGCCTACTAAGAAGTGACAGTGTCAGGCCGGCAATCCTTTTTGTTGGTTGTACGTAAACAAAAGTCTAGACTTAAAACTGCTAAACACCTGTAATGATCCATCACAAGGTGACTCAATAAAATGAAATTTTAAAAAAATGCTAAACAACAATAAAAGAATTTTTTAATTAAAAATAAAACCTCTGAACTTCCTCTAGGATGGGTTGTTTATGCTATTTGATTCTCCAAACCAAAACATTCTTCCCTTGTTCCTAGCTAAGGGGCCTTCAGAGCAGTCTCTGGCACTACCTTCACTCCTTCTGACAGTTTTTTAGGCATGTCTCTCTCTTCTCTTGTTCAGTCTTGCTTGTCATATTCTATTTGAAACCTATATTCTGAAAAGATTGACAGTATGTAATATTGACAGGATTTTACAATCCACAACCACAATCTCTCATCCAAACAGAATAAAAGAAGATTTGATTTGGTTTATATCATATCTAGATCCTAGCCTCAAGAATATTGGCTAGTTGTGAAGACAGAAAATGTACATAAATAATGTACATGTCAGAGAGGCTTTAAATTCACCATATGGAAATCTAATTTTCACACAAAACTGGAGTGAATGATGCTGACAGGAGCAGGCTCTTTTTTCTGCCCCTTTCCTTTATTTAAAAAAGAACTTAAAGGTGGTTGAGCTCATAATTGTCTCCAATGCTAATGTCCCTTAACTACCCATTTCATGCCATAATTGCCTGTCTTGGTTTCCTTTGTTTTCGCCAGCAAATGCTTTGGGATTCTATCCTCTGCAGAATGCATTTTCTCTTAGTGACAGTGGTATTTAGCCCTGTTGATAGAGAACTACTTTCCCTTTCAATGATAATCTTTAATAAGTTTCTTTTTACTGATTACAATAAGAAAACTTTAGCTGCAAGAAATGGCACAGGAAGATTTCCAGAGCAAGAGATTTTAAGGTAGTATTTATTAAACAAATTGTAAGGATGAATTCTTTTCATTTTCCTGAAGCTGCATTAAAATACATGCTGCACAAAGCTTGCCATCTAACAGTTTTTCAGTATATGGTTCAGGAATGTTAAGGCCATTCCCAGAGTCAGACACCACTATACCAGCAAAAGCCAGACAGACACCACTAGGCCAACAAAAGCTACAGTAGTTATCTATTCTATAGCCAAACTGTAAAGTAAGTTCTTTTACCAAATATGACATAACTTAGTAGGAAACACAGTGCTCCTGAAGAAAAATGAATTAATAAAATGAATACATTAAAAACTAACATTTTTAGTATTGACAGTTCTGTGCCTCTCTCAGAGGAGTTTCTAATCAGGCTTGATCTGTGATGAGAAAATTCTGGCACTGAGCGCTAGTATTTTTGCTAAAAGAAAACAAAATGCTCACAATCTGGTCTGTATCCAGAAGCCATGTTTAGTTTTATTTTATTTTATTTTTAATATTTTCTTATACCACAGTGAGATATACGCTTAGTTTTAAAAGTGCTGTTGCCATGAGTAAACTGTTGGCAGCATTCCAAAAGACACCTTTCTCCAGCTAGTGGAGTCAGGGAAGGTTTCAGATTGTGGGTGATAAAAGATTTACGGGCTTTGGATGGGTAGAAGGGAGAAGGAATAATGACAAAGAGATAAGCAACAAAGAGAAACTGTTCTTTTTTTTTTCTTTTCCCCCTAGTTTTTTTGTTTTGTTTTGTTTTGCTTTTTGGGTCACATCCGGCAATGATCAGGGTTTACTCCTGGCTCTGCACTCAGAAATTAATCCTGGCGGTGCTCAGGGGACCATATGGGATGCCGGGGAATCGAAGGGGTCAGCCACATGCAAGGCAAACGCCCTACCCGCTGGACTATCGCTCCGCCCCTCCCTCCAGTTTCTTTTGAATGGCAACACAATCCCTTTCTCCAGGGTCCATAGTAATTCTTTGCTTTAGGTGGACACTCTGGTGATATCCAGAGATCGTGGAAAGATACTTAGAGGTTTCATATCAAAAGATCCCAGGAGCCTTGCCTTCTGCCTTTTCCTCTTTTGGTTAAGTTAGTTTGAGCTTTGTATTTCTCTCTTTGCCACTGAAGGCACTGAAAAACATCTCTGGAAAGCAGTCCATTATGATAAGAAAATTCCAATTCAGAATCTTGGGCAGAGACTGAATTTTTTATTTTTCCTCCCTATTGGCAAATCTTCTCTGGAACTGGTGCCAGACAAAGAACATTGCTTTGAGCATGACACAGAGAAACTTGTCAGGAATTCCCAGGATATCTGAGCCATGACCGGAAAACGAACAAACAGACTGTCACTCTCTCAGGCTTCTTAGAAGCCATCGTGCCAGTGGGGTCTATTTGCCAGCCACATCCATGTACTAGATCATCTCAGGACAGTCACAACCTGGCAGTAACTACAAAGTCAGCCACGCAGATATTTAATTTGGTTCTTGCAGTATCTCACATTACAGAAAGATATTGCCTCGAAAATACATTGGAGGACTTGAATAAACACTCAGCCCTGAGAGATAGTGTAAGGCTTTAGGCTCTTGCCTACATGTGGTGAATCTTGGTTCTATTCCAGGTCCAGCACAGCTAGAAACAGGAGAGAGCCTCTCCCAGGAGAGAGCCAGAAGCCTCTGAGCACTGCTGGGTGTGGCCCAACAACCTATTTAAAAACTAAAGCACTTCGTGGGTTTTGTTGGGAAAATGTTCGGACGGCCAAGCCAAAATCTTTATCACCTTCTTCTTCTCAAAGTCCAACCCCTGAGTCATGGCATCCGAGGCGCCTGGAATCTGCCAAAAAGCAAGTCCTCTTCTCTCTGCATCCTAGATTCTAATAGGCCCTGCATAGAAGGTGATGCTTATTGTTGATGCACTTGTGAATTATAATCTACTCTGGGAAACCAAAAATACGCAGCGGAAACACCATCCCTACTTTTATGTTCATAGCAGCATTATTCACAATAGCCAGAATCTGGAAGCAACCAGAGTGCCCGAAAATCGATGACTGGATAAAGAAGCTTTGGTACATCTACACAATGGAATACTATGCAGCTGTTAGGAAAAATGAAGTTATAAAATTTGCCTATAAATGGATGGACATGGAGAAGATTATGTTGAGCGAAATTAGCCAGAAGGAGAGAGACAGATACAGAATGACTGCATTTATTTGCATGGCATAAATATATATGTACATATTATGATACCAATATCCAAGGTCAAGTGAACCATATATCAGGAGGTCTTGTCAAAGGTGGAAATTATCACAAACGTGTGGGAGTCAGAGGCTAGGTAAGACAGAAAATGGAACAGTGTGCTAATAATTGTCGAGGGTACTAATGCCAACCTAGAACTGAGCATTAAATAGAGGCAAAAGGATACACATGACAACCTTTTAATGTATGTTCTGTAATCCATAGTCTGGAAGGGAAGGAAAAGAGAAGAGAGAAAGGGAAAGAAATAAAGAACCTGCCATGGAGCAGGGCTGGGGAAGGGGAGGGGGAACCGGGGATGTTGGTGGTGGGAGATGGGCACTGGTGGAGGGACGAGTGCTGGAACACTGTGTGACCAAAACCCAAACATGAACTTTTTAATTGTATATCTTTTTATTTGTATATCTCACGGTGGTATAATAAAATACTTAAAAAAAAGAATTATGATGACTGCATTCTTCCATAAAAATATCATTGATTTATGTGTGTTAGCATGACCTAATTCCTCAGCACAAAAGTAGGCTAATGGGGCCAGAGTGATAGTACAGCAGGTAAGGCTTTTGCCCTGCACACAGCCAGCCCAGGGTTCCTCCCGGCATTCATATGTCCTCCAAACACCGACAGAGAGGCGTCTAGGGAGATAGCGTGTTTGCCTGGCATATGCCTCACCTGAGTTCAATCTTATCATCCCATGTGATCCCCTGAGCCCACCATGAGTGATCGCTGAGCACAGACCCAGGGGTCTGTGTCCAGAGCCTGAGTACTGTTGGAGTGTTGCCCCCAAACCAAACAAATAAGTTATTACATTTTGCAAAAGAAAGTGGTACAGTTGGTTGAGAACAAAGGAACCCTCCACACGTTCCTTTGGTAGAACTCTCCAGGAACTGTATCATCTCTGTTGCTGAAGACAGAACTTTCAGTACTGGCAGCACCAGGAATATAGCTCTGAATACCTGGAATTCTTCCTCAGCACTTCAAAAGTAAATCTATCAGTCTCTGACTTTTTTGGAAAATTAGACATGGCTCTCTCTGGAGGCAGAAACATTAAAAGAAAAAATTCTTAGAGAAAACATAAGCAAGAAATGCCCATGAGACTTTCAGGAGAAAAAATGCATGGGGGAAGAAAAAAATAAATTTAGATAGAACATGGGAGGAAAGAAAATATTGTTGAATTCTTTTTTTTTTTTTTGGGGGTGCCATACATGGAGGTGCTCATAATTTACTCCTGGCTCTGCTCAGGGCTCACTCCTGGAGGCATCAGAGACCAAATGAAGAGTCGGGCACCAAACCCACATTGCTTTCGCGTGCAAGGCGGGCGCCCTACCTGCTGTATTACCTCCCTGGCCCCCAAAAGTTGTTCTTTTTTTTTTTTTTTTGCATTTTTGGGTCACACCCGGCAATGCTCAGGGGATTTCTCCTGGCTCTGCACTCAGGGAATTACTCCTGGCGGTGCTCGGGGAACCATATGGATGCCGGGATCGAACCCTGGCAGCACGGGCTGGCCGCATGCAAGGCAAAAGCCCTACCCACTGGACTATCGCTCCGGCCCCAAGTTGTTCATTTTTCAAGTTGAGGAAATTTGCCTTTTTTAACCCTTTCTTTCTCATTGGCATCAACACTCAACCTTTTAAAGGAAATTTGGAAGAGAAAGTAAGCAAAGGAGTCAAAAGATATGTCAGAAAAAAATTGATCTAACTTAAGGTTTTAAAACACTTTTTGGTTTGTTTGCTTGGCGGCACAACCGTTGGAGCTCCGGGCTTCTTGGCTCTGTATTCAGGGCTTGTGAGACAATAATATACTGGAGCAGTCGTCAAACCTAGGTTAGCTGGGTACAAGGCAAGTTTCTTACCCACGCCCAGCGTGAGAAGTTTTGAGGGGGTGGAACTCCCAAGACTCCCTAAGGCAAGATGGGCGCTTCCCGATAGGTGACTTTGCCATTGGTTTTTCTCTGCTGTCCTCAGAGCTTTTTCCTGCTGTGTCAAAAAAGAGGCTGTCCATTTTCCTCTCCATCACTGCCTTCCTAGGAGCAGATCTAGCTGGGCCATGAAAACCAAAGAGTAAACCTTGTCCCTTGTTTTTGGATGTGTGGAAAGCAAAGGTGGAAGAAGGAAGGCTGCTGCCTGACTTGCCAGTTGGTCCCACCTTAGGGTCATAAGGAAATACAGAAATGGAAGAAAATGAGAGAAAACAGAATATAAAAAAAAGGGAAACAATGATTTTGAAGGGTCTTTCTCAGATTTATCTTAAATGCTTAAAGATCAAAAAAGATGTCTTTGACTGGCCCCCAATCCAGTCAGTTTCCATCCTCTTCCATCTCATACAATATTCACGGGCTACCTATGAAGAACTTTTATCCGTTCAGAAATGCCAGGCGCTTCATACACTCCTTTAGCCAGGCTACCTGCACTGTTCCCTCAGGGACTCGGCACCACCCTATGAAGATAAAGTGATACAAGAAGCTCATTGGTGGCAAAGATACAAGACCACGTAATACAGACTTCACCAGCAAGGTGTCACAGGACGGTAACAGGTACTCTGCTCCTACCCCCCATAAGACTCACAGTTGGACAGCACCCACATTCACTCCTCCTCTCAGCAGGAGGCCAGCACTCTCTGGGCTTTCCAAAACTTCTCTAAGCTCTTACTGAGAGCATATGGACAGAAATTGGCAGTTGCCACCTTCACAGTCCTTGAGGCTGGGTGCCTTCCCCAAATGCACGCCACCCACTCCCTTTTGCCTCCAACTTTCTGTCAAAATGGTTCTGCCTCCTACTAGGAATGGGCAGAGCTCCCAAAAGCGTTCCTCTCCATCTTGGCAGAGGACGGAGGCCTCCCGAACAGTGTAGGGTATGCTGTTAAGGTGACGCCTGCTTGCAGAGAGGATGGGCTGCTTCTGCTAGTGTTCACAGGTGTGACTACCCTGCTTCTGCCAAAGCCGTGCTGCCACTGGGGACAGGGCCACAGAGGTCCATGCCCATAAGATCTCCTGGCCACAAGTGGGATCCCAAGCCTCCGCTTGCTCCCTGTTCCTGACACATCAGCACTCCGAGAGCAGATGAATTTTTTTAATTTTTTTATTGAATCACTGTGAGATACACAGTGACAAAGCTGTTCATGATTGGGGTTCAGTCATACAATGGCCCAACACCCATGCCTCCATCAGCGCCTGTTTCCCAACATCAATGTCCCTGGTTTCCTTCCCACCATCCCAACACCTCCCCTCCCCCAGCCTGCCTCTATGATATGTACTCTCTCTCTCTCTCTCTCTCTCTCTCTCTCTCTCTCTCTCTCTCTCTCTCTCTCTCTCCTCTCAGCCTTATCAATAACATGAGAAACTCACTCTCCAGAAATAAAGCCATTTTTTCAATGGAAGTAATAAACAACAAAAGGAACATCAAGTCCACAGAATTTTATCATTTGCTACCACTGAACTGCCTGAAACAAAAGCGATCAAGTCTCCAGAGCTTCTGGATTTCACTCAGAGTTGCCTGGCTCCTCCTCTACCTCCAGAGCGGCACTGAAAGAGAGAGAGGGAGAGAGAGAAACTCAAACCCAAGTTGTTTACTCTGCAGCTGTCCCTGGAGGAGGGGGCAACTCCAGATGGCTCCCTGAAATTGATGGAAGCTGGAAGACGCTGCTGAGACCCCCAATTGCCCCAAGCTAATTCTCCCCTGAGCTGAAGAGAGCCACTCAGCTCTCTCTCACACTGTCATCAATCATGAACTTGGGCAAACTTTTAGTGCTGGAGTTTATTATCAACACTTAATGAAAATATATGGGTTTCACAGAAAAGTCTGAAAAACACCGAGTGTCTGTATGTGAAATGGCAAGATTGTTTGGTCAGGTGCCAGCGTTAAAGTGATTGCCTGATTATTACTGGGAGAGGAGCAATGAGAGAGGCCATGGTGCCACCCACACAAAGGCCATAATGATGCCCCTGCCGCTCCAGCTGGGATGGGCAGCTAGAGTGAGGAGCACCAGGAGTTTTATTCAACTATGCAAAACCAAACTAGCTTAAAATTTATATTGATACCTGCCTGGCTCTACGGAAATGACTGCAAATCCAATTCCATTCCATCTTCATACCCAGGTTTAAAAAGTTGGCGACAACAGAGGGGCCTGGGTGATAGTACAATGGATAGTGTTGTCTTGCACACAGCCAACCCATATTCAATCCCCAGCATATCATATGGTCCCTGAGCACCATGAGAAGTAAACCCTGAGCACCTCTGGGTGTGATCCCCCAAACAAAACTAGATTTAAAAAGTTGGCAGCACTTGTTAATGGATCTAGACTATATCAGACTGAGTGAAGAAATTTAGTCCAAAGGAGATAGATAGAGAGAGGGAGAGAGAGATAGATAGAGAGAGAGAGAGAAAGATACAAAATGACATATAAAAGGGAATAACAGTAGCCAAAGGCAACAGAACCTGAGAATTTCTTGACAGAACTGTTTCCAAGGGGAGTGGTTTGAGGGGTGGATGACATGAGATCCTGTTGGTGGAAGGAAGTGTTCATATGGTGGAAAGTGTGGTATTGGACTGTTGCATGCATTATCTCCTATTATAAACAGTATTATAGGAGTCTGGTGGACCCGCCCAGGAGCCGCCCCGGGAACCAGTATGCAGAGCTGCGCAAGCGGCTGGGGAGACTGGAGCCCGGCTCGCGCCGAGCCCAGCTGACGATGGGATCCCGAGGAGGGCAGATGGGTTTTGGGTGTTGGCCCATCGCCTCTGGGGGTCCCGGAAGCAGCCGGATGAAACTCGCCCATCACACTAGCCACCATCTTCGCTGTCCGGACGCTGAGAAACTGCCTCACGACCAGATCAACAGAGCAAGACCAGTTCGAGCCCAGATCCACTAAAATAGTGAAACAGTAATGTCTTTTAATGCACTGTATTCCACGAAGAGCAGGAAAGTTTATCGGGAAGGAGATATAAAGATGAAAGAAATGACATAAAGAATCTGCCAAGTAGTTGAGGTGCGGGAGGGGGAGGGAGGTGGGGACATTGGTGATGGTAGATGGGTTTGGGTGGAGGGATGGGTGTTGGAACACTGTAGAACCAAAACTCTACATGAGCATCTTTCAATTGTATGTCTAAAATGGTGTAATAATATTTGGGGGGAAAATAATAAAATTAAATAAAAAAAATAAAAATATAAACAGTATTATAAACCATATGTTTATTTTATTTTTAAAAGTATTTATTTTGGCTCCAATTTCACTTCTCTAAATCACTCAAGAAATTCTCAGTACCTGAATTGTAACCATAATGCCCAAAAGAGGGAAAGAGAGAGAAAGAAGAAAAGTGCCTACCACAGAGACAGTCCAGGGGTCGGGGATAGAGGAAGGGAAACTAGGGACATTGGTGATGGGAAATGTACACTGGTGGAGGGATTGTGTTGGAACATTGTATGACTGAAACCTGATCATGAACAGCTTTGTAACTGTGTATATATGCACTTGTATCACTTATCTTCCCATTGTTCATCGATTTGCTCCAGTGGGCGCCAGTAACATCTTCATTTGTTGGGAATGAGGTCCATTATTGTTACTGTTTTTGGCATATCGAATACACCACGGTAGCTTGCCAGGCTCTGCCGTGGCTCTGGGGCCATCCCAGGGGGCCCAGTCTTTTTCTATGTCAGACCATCAACCATCCAGGGCCCACGGGGCAGAACCCTGGGTGTAGACAAGTCTGTCTCCTGTCTGTCACCTGCTGGCGCAGCCAGGCACCACAGCCACACCTGCAACACCTGGAGGGGCAGATTTCATGCAATTCAATTAAAAAAAAACCCTTAAAATAATAAATAAAAAACAAAAGTTGGCAGCATTGTCATCTCCTTACCGCCCAGTCCTTTATGTCCGGGGCTGGGGGTTGGGACTTCCTACACACATGCATGGTGGCAAGGATTGAGTTTAGGACCTCACACTGGCCCTGTGCACATTTTCTTAGCTACTGAACCATCTCCCAGGCCCTTTCTGACTGGGGATCCTTAACAACAGAGCTGTCAGCACTGCCTCAGCACTTGTGGGCAGTGCCAGAGATTTAACTCAGTCTTGCACTTGCCAGGGAAACACTTTAGGCCATCCTATGGACCCCACACAGTCCTCATTTTGCAGTTGAGGAAACTTTGGCTTTGTGGTAATAAGGACCTGGAAGGGAGAAGGTCCTATTAGGATTCAAACCTACATCTGCTGTTTCTGGAGCTTGGGCTTTTAATTAGGAATCAGCAAACTTTTCTCAAAAGGGCCATAAAGTAAAATTGGGGGGGTCCGTGGTTGCCTATAGCATGCTTAGCCTTTGCAAGTCTTTAAAAATGCAAATATATGGACTGGCAATAGTAAAATTGTGCTTGCGTTGCATGTAGCCAACTCGGGTGTGATCCTTAGCACTCATATCAACCCCTGACTTCCACCAAGAATGATCCCAGAGTGCAGAGCCAGGAGTAAGCCCTGAGCACTGCAAGAAATGTTGCCCCCTTTTCTTAAAGGATATATCATTTTTGTTCTCAGGCAGTACTAAGCCAGGTCACCGGTAGATCCGGTTCATGGGCTCTACTTTGCTAACCCCTCACTCGATCATCACACTGCTCTAGCATCAGGCTCATGACTTGGGACAAGTGCTCATCTCTTGGGCATAAGTATGTGTTTCTCCCCCTTCCCTTTATTTCTTGTTTTTGTGATGGCTTGGGGTCACATACTTGATTTAACTGCTCAAACACTTAGCTGTGGTGTGCTGAAGAAGGCACACTTGCTCCTGGGGTCCCAATGGTAGTGTCCAAAGGAACTCACTTGGACATGGGAGGCACTTCCAGGAATGAAAGAGTGGTCACACCACTGAACGGCAGGTACTCTCACCTGGAGACATATCTCAGGGTCCCATATGTGCATCTTTGAAATGGGTTTACAATGGAAGCACATATGGGAAATTGAAATGTAGAATTAAATCAACTTCTGAGCACCCTCTAATTTTAATTATTTATTATGATTATCATTCTAGCAATTTATTTGTGGTTTTATTTTAGGCACATCCAAATCCTTCCTGTGCTCTAAGACCTTGATCATTGAGCAACAAGTTATCTCAAATCCTTTTTGGAACAGAGTGAATATAGTTAAATAGAAATGAACAGTACAAAATAACATTAAGTCATTCACAGAAATTAGATGTGAGAAGAGTAATATCATTTGCCAACTGTAATCTACAAGTTATCTCCTTTAATGTTCTTAGTTTACAAGGCTAATTTCAAGCACAAAAGGCATAGATAAATGCACAAAACTCACCAGGAAATAATGGACAACCCAATCAAAAGGCCTAAATATATACTTCACCCAAGAAGGCGGAAAAGGCTGGAGAGACAGTTCAGTGGATCAGGCACTTGCCTCACACAGCCATCCCAGCTTCAGTCCCCAGCACTGCAGATGCTTCCTTGAACACTACCAGGAGTTATCCCTGAGCCAGAGCCACGAGTAAGCCCCCATCTGAGAATAGCTCGATTCACCCAAAAACAGAAAGAGGAGGAGGAGGAAGTAGAGGAGGAGGTGGAGGTGGAGGGAGGAGGAGGAGGAAGTAGAGGAGGAGGAGGAAGAAGAAGAGGGAGGAGGTGGAGGGGGAGGAGGAGATAGTCATATGAAAAACTGTTTAGTTTCATTTTATTCTATAATAAGGTATCACCTCATGCCAAGGAAAATGGCCTATGCCCCAAACTGGAAACAACAAGCACTATCAAAGATTCTGGAAAAAAAGGAATCGTAGTAGGATTATAACCTGATAGAGCATCTATAGAAAAGGAAATGGAAATTCCTTTTAAAATATTAAAATGGAACACCAGAGAGATAGTACAGGGGTCAAGACACTTTTCTTACCTGGAACAGACCTCAGTTCAATTTCTGGCCCCCAAAAATGAAAAAGTGAAATGTTTAAACAGTAAGTGAAATTCCATATCATTCATATCAACAAATCCCAAGCACTTGTCCAAAGGTTATGAAAACACTGCTTGGATCAGATATGCACACCTCTACATCAATACCACTCAAAATAGTGATAATATGGAAATATAAAAAATTAGACTAAAGGATCATTGACAAAGAATAAAATTAGGAAGTTGTGGTAGATATACTCAGTTAAGTACTATTATGTGGCTTAAAAAAATAAATTTCTACCTCCCAGTACCCCTGGGCATAGCCATGTGACTCCCAAGCACCACAGACATCTCAGTGGTCTATCTGTCCAGAGCATGACTGAACCCCAAGCACCCAATCTTCATACTGTCGCGAGTGGCACCATTTTTCCAAGTACTGCTGGAAAGACCCATCCATAACCCCCAAAACAAAATCATGTCTTTTAGAATAAAATGGACAGAATTTGGGGTGACTATGCCCAGAGAAACAAGTAAGGAAGTCTGAGACAACTACTGAGACTATTTTACTTATATTTGGAATATGAATAATCAAAACAGATTGGCAAAAACCAACAAAATTAACCCTTAGACTGAACTACAACCATGGTGGTTACCAGAGAAAAGGGAATGGGAGGGAGGAGTGAATAGAAGATTACTGGAGCTTTGATGGTACAGTACACTGAAAATTATAGACATACAGGCATGAAACACTAACTCCTAAAATTCCATAACATTATACACAAATAATAAATTAATAAAAATTAAAACGACTTTTAAAAGTAGGCCATAAAATCACTGTCACTGTCTTCCCATTCATCATCTATTTGCTCGGCGGGCACCAGTGCATCTCCATATGTCCTGTCTCATGCTAGTAGAGCCCAAGAGCATCTGCTTGCTCCAGGAACATAAAGAGCCTCAAATCATTCCATCAGGTCATGGGAATGAGGTCTATAATTGTTACTGGTATTTGGCATATCAAATACGACACGGGTAGCTTGCCAGGCTCTGCCGTGCAGATAGCATACTCTTGTAGTCACTCAAAATAACATATTTTTAGGCCATAAAATATGTTACTTTATTAGATGCTTCTGTTTTAGTCTTATCTGATTAGTCTTTCCTCCAACTTAGAGGATGGTGTGATTAACACATTGACTACCTGGCATGAAGCAGAGATGGCTGGATCTTAAATGTGGTTGTAGTAACACAAATCGCTGTACCCGCATCAGAGAGTTTATACCTGTATCCAAATAAACCCGTAGACTACAAGTAACCAAAGATCAACCTGCAAGTGTCTCAAGTGATAAAATGACTCCCTTCACAACTTGAAGTTGAAAC
The DNA here is from genome assembly GCA_021461705.1 of Cryptotis parvus. NCBI lineage: Eukaryota > Metazoa > Chordata > Mammalia > Eulipotyphla > Soricidae > Cryptotis > Cryptotis parvus. The sequence goes on from JAJIBD010022532.1 coordinate 126,757, forward strand.
ATCAGGTAGATTCCAGGGTTGGTGGATCTAGTTGTTCAAAAAGCTTAACAATGACCCAAGATTTTTCAGCTTTGTTAAATGTAATGCCAATTAAATTTTAAGGGTGATGCCTTTCACTGCAGTATCTATGTAATTGGTGGGTGGAGCAAAGGGAGAGAGGAGCAGTTCTTCTCAAAGCTATTAAACAAACTCTGTATTTTTATATGGAGAGCCAATAAGGAAAACAGACTGCCAATTGCTATCTTAGGTCTAATTTTTTAACCAATGTTTTCTAAGGGGGATTTTAAAAATCTAAAGCATTTTTTGTGGAGCAGCAGGGGCACACCCAGAGTACTCAGGGATTACTCTTGACTCTGGATTCAGGGATCACTCCTGGAGGGACTGGGTGAGGAAATATAGTTCTGGGTCTTAAACCCAGGTCAGCTGCGTGCACGGTCAGTCCCTTACCAGCTGTCTATATTTTGTCAGGAGTTTAATTCTACACCTTTGTTGGCACTGAGGTTGTTAAGATTAGATTTTTTTTAACCTTTAAGACAAGAAAAAATTCTTACATCTCCATATTTTTTGTTCTTTTGCATTATGGCTACTGGGAACTCTATTCAGTGTCATCATAGATGATATCCAGACTAAATGGGAAGCCATTATCTTAAGGCAGTTGTAGTAAGGACAACAATGTTTTAGAAAGTCTAGAATTGCCAACTCAATTCTGTGGTCTGGAAGTAACACATATTTTTATTCTTAGCATATTAGCCAAGCCTGACGATATTGCCCTGCCCAATTAACCAGGTATCATGTTACCAAAAGGAGGGTGAATGAGAGATACTTGGAAACAGCACTAACTACCACAAAACTCAGTGTGTCCTGCTGCACAAATGAGGAAGCGGAAGTGAGTGTTGAGGAGTGAAACCCAGTATGCATTGCAGTACCAGTCAGAGACAAATAAATAGAAGCTTTGAGAAAAAGTAAAGTATCCCAGAAAAAAAAAACAAAGAGGCAATAAGAAGACCAGCCTGGCATGTCGAATGTCTGAACAATGGGAGTTACCAGATAAAGAGTAAAACGAAAACAGAATAAAAGCAAATTATCCAATAAACACTTCCAGAATTGTTTTAAGAACTGAAATATATACATTTCTATATTGAAGAGACTTACCAACTACCAAGCATAAAGACTGAAAACGTTAGGAACAGCAGGTACCAGCATTAGGTGTTTCTGGAATATCAGAGAACTAGAGAAGATGCTTTAAACTTCAAGAAAAAATTTTTAAACTAGTTTAATATAATTTATGTATATACAAGATTCTAAATGAATTGGATTTCTCAACAGCAGAAAACAAGAAGATAATGGGTCGAAAATATTTACAATGCTGAAAAACAATTTTCAGTCTATTATTCACTACCCAAAATTTCAGCTATCTTTGTAGAACAAAACATTCTCAGATGTCCATAGTCAAGATGATAGAGAACACAAAAGATAAAGAAGTCAAAGAGGTAGCTAGAATAAAACAGATCAGAAGAACCCAAAACAAGCCTTTAAGAAGATTAATAGAACATCAAATGTATTTGAAAATATTAAAAGAGTATTACATCACCTGGGGGAAGGCTTGGGGTGGCATTCACATTGACAGGAAAGCTAAGCAAAATATTTTAGGTTATTTCTTAATTCCAGGTAATATAAGATCACTTGATCACTTGAATCCCGTTATTCATCGATTTGTTCAAGTGGGCACCAGTAACATTTCCATTGGACCCTATCACGTGCTAATGTAGCCCAATGGCATCTGGTTGATTCAGGAAACCGTTCCTTCAGGGTCTTTACAAAGAAGTAATATTAAAATGGAACACCAGATTTACCTCCAAAGTTACCAGGAATATTCTACCCACCCTCTGAGAGAGCCCCACAAGCTACTGAGTGTAATATAGGATGTTAGTCAAAAAAGAAAACTAGATATTAAACTGTGGTACTGGAGTATAAACTGAGAACACCAAATAAGAGGAAGAAATAGGTGGGCTGGAGATTACCATGTACACCAAGATCATAACTGTCAACACCATTGTAAACATTAACTATAGAAAATTTTTAAATAAATTTTTTTAAAAAAAGACAAAACATAACAGATGCGAATATACTTAAGGGGCAAAAGTTGGCAATCTATATTTGAGACTATTCAAATAAAACAAGACAAAGAGGTTTTGCAGGTTTTCAGAATTACTATGGCTATAAAATCTTTTTTCTTCTAGCACTTGTTTTTGTTGTGGTTAAAAACAAGCATATCCCCATTTGATCCAGCAATAGCACTCCTGGGAATATACCCTAGAGACCGAAAAACACATAGCAGAAACACTATCTGTACTTCTTTATTCATCTCTGCGCTATTCACTATAGCTAGAATTTGGAAACAACCTAAATGCCCGAGAACACAGGACTTGCTAAAGAAACTGTGGTTCATCTACACTATGGAATACTATGCGGCTGTCAGAAAGGATGAAATTATGAAATTTACCTGCAAATGGATGGACATGGAGTCTATCATGCTGAGTGAAATTAGTCAGAAGGAAAAGGACAGATATAGAATGACTGCATTCATTAATAGGATATAGATACCAGTATTTTAATAAATATGGGAAATGGTAATGGCAGATTAAAACTCACCAGTGAATATACACAAAGAGACTTAAGTGACAAACTCTAAATATCTGCAGGGCTAGCCACAATGTGTAAAACAAGAGGGAGAGAGATGCAGAGACAGAGAGAGAGATAGAGAGAGAAAGAGAGGGAAACTGGGGTACCTGCTATTAAGGCGGGTGGGGGACGGGGGGGGGGGAGGGGTACATTGGTGGTGGAAATGGGGCACTGGTGGAGGGATGGGTGCTGGAATACTGTATTACCAAGAACCAATTATGAACACCTTTGTAAGTGTATGTTTCACGGTGGTATAATAAAAAATTAAAAAAAAAAAACAAGCACATCACAGGAAAACAGTGGCGATGGAGATAGTGCAGTGGGTAAGGCACTTGCCTTTTTGGCAGCCAACTTGGGCTTGATCTCTAGAGTCACATACGGTCCCCGAAGCTCTGCCTGGACTAATTCCTGAGCACAGAGCCAAGAGTAACACCTGAGCACCACTAAGTGTAAGCTAAAAACAATTTTAAAAAAAGAAGAAAAAGAAAAATGCAAAAACTAACAACAAAATTTTAAAGGTACTGAATTGTTAACTGTATGTACAATGTTACCAAGCAGGTCCTTTGTCAGATATGAGAAGTGTGAAGGAAAAGAGAGGGAAATTAATCACTGGCTACTTCATGAGTTTGACATGGTGAGAATTTATTTACCAAAAAATAATACTAGAGTATGCAGAGCTGTGCAAGCTGCTGGGGGAGACTGGAGCCCGGCTCGCGCCAGGCCCAGCTGACGATGGGATCCCGAGGAGGGCAGATGGGTTTTGGGTGTTGGCCCATCGCCTCTGGGGGTCCCAGAAGCAGCCGGATGAAACTCGCCCATCACACTAGCCACCATCTTCGCTGTCCAGACGCTGAGAAACTGACCCACGACCAGATCAACAGAGCAAGACCAGTTCGAGCCCAGGTAGGCGGCTCCCAGAAGCGGGAATCACTGGGAATTCACCAGATGGAGTCAGGGTTAAGCCACTCCCCCTCCATTTTGTCGAGTCTGGTGGACCCGCCCAGGAGCCGCCCGGGAACCAGTATGCAGAGCTGCGCAAGCGGCTGGGGGAGACTGGAGCCGGCTCGCGTAAGCCCAGCTGACGATGGGATCCCGAGGAGGGCAGATGGGTTTTGGGTGTTGGCCCATCGCCTCTGGGGGTCCCGGAAGCAGCCGGATGAAACTCGCCCATCACACTAGCCACCATCTTCGCTGTCCAGATGCTGAGAAACTGACCCACGACCAGATCAACAGAGCAAGACCAGTTCGAGCCCAGGTAGGCGGCTCCCAGAAGCGGGAATCACTGGGAATTCACCAGATGGAGTCAGGGTTAAGCCACTCCCCCCTCCATTTTGTCGAGTCTGGTGGACCCGCCCAGGAGCCGCCCGGGAACCAGTATGCAGAGCTGCGCAAGCGGCTGGGGAGACTGGAGCCGGCTCGCGCCGAGCCCAGCTGACGATGGGATCCCGAGGAGGGCAGATGGGTTTTGGGTGTTGGCCCATCGCCTCTGGGGGTCCCAGAAGCAGCCGGATGAAACTCGCCCATCACACTAGCCACCATCTTCGCTGTCCAGACGCTGAGAAACTGACCCACGACCAGATCAACAGAGCAAGACCAGTTCGAGCCCAGGTAGGCGGCTCCCAGAAGCGGGAATCACTGGGAATTCACCAGATGGAGTCAGGGTTAAGCCACTCCCCCTCCATTTTGTCGAGTCTGGTGGACCCGCCCAGGAGCCGCCCGGGAACCAGTATGCAGAGCTGCGCAAGCGGCTGGGGAGACTGGAGCCCCGGCGCGCCCGAGCCCAGCTGACGATGGGATCCCGAGGAGGGCAGATGGGTTTTGGGTGTTGGCCCATCGCCTCTGGGGGTCCCAGAAGCAGCCGGATGAAACTGCGCCCATCACACTAGCCACCATCTTCGCTGTCCAGACGCTGAGAAACTGACCCACGACCAGATCAACAGAGCAAGACCAGTTCGAGCCCAGGTAGGCGGCTCCCAGAAGCGGGGTTCACTGGGAATTCACCAGATGGAGTCAGGGTTAAGCCACTCCCCCCTCCATTTTGTCGAGTCTGGTGGACCCGCCCAGGAGCCGCCCAGGAACCAGTATGCAGAGCTGCGCAAGCGGCTGGGGAGACTGGAGCCCGGCTCGCGCCGAGCCCAGCTGGCGATGGGATCCCGAGGAGGGCAGATGGGTTTTGGGTGTTGGCCCATCGCCTCTGGGGGTCCCAGAAGCAGCCGGATGAAACTCGCCCATCACACTAGCCACCATCTTCGCTGTCCGGACGCTGAGAAAATGCCTCACGACCAGATCAACAGAGCAAGACCAGTTTGAGCCCAGATCGCGGCGCGCGAGTCCACTAAAATAGTGAAACAGTAATGTCTTTTAATGCACTGTATTCCACGAAGAGCAGGAAAGTTTATCGGAAGGAGATATAAAGACGAAAGAAATGACATACAGAATCTGCCAAGTAGTTGAGGTGCGGGGGGGGGAGGGAGGTGGGGACATTGGTGATGGTAGATGGGTTTGGGTGGAGGGATGGGTGTTGGAACACTGTAGATCCAAACTCTACATGAGCATCTTTCAATTGTATGTCTAAAATGGTGTAATAATATTTGGGGGAAAATAATAAAATTAAATTAAAAAAAATAATAATACTAAAGGAAATCTGAGGTAAGCCCAAAAAGTCATGATAAAATTATGTTTAAAGGGTTAAAAGAATAGAGGGGTGGGGGGCTGGTGTGATGGTTACACAGCTCCTTGAGCATGTGCTAAACGTCCTCTTCCCTTGATCACTTGATCACTTGAATCCCGTTATTCATCGATTTACTCGGCGGGCGCCAGTAACATTTCCATTGGACCCTATCACGTGCCAATGTAGCCCAATGGCATCTGGTTGATTCAGGAATATGAAGAGCCTCAAACCATTCCTTCAGGGTCTTGACAAGGAAGTCTGACCATCTTGTAGGTGGGCGGCCACGTGATCTTTTGACTTCCCGTGGGATCCAGTCAGTAATGGCTCTAGTCCAGTGGTTGTCTCCAAATCGCATTACATGTCCAGCCCATCTGATTTTCGATGCCTTGGCAAACAAGACAGTATCCCTGATTCTGGAATAGCGACGGAGGTCAGAACTCCGATTCCTTCTCTCACTTGAGTGAGGCGTGATATTCCAAGCATAGCTCTTTCTATTCCTCTTTGGGAGACCCGAATAGCATTCTCATCCTGCTTTCATAGGGCCCAGGTCTCTGAGGCATATGTTAATGCAGAGAGAATGGTGAAGTCAAAGAGATGTGCCCGAGCTGGAGGTTCTTTGTCCTTTTAGCTATTTCTTCGATGACTTTGAAGGCATTCCATGCCGCTCTCTTCCTCCTGTGCAGCTCAGGTTTTAGGTCGTTCATCATGTTGATTTCTTGACCTAGGTACACATAACTGCTGCATTCAGAGATGTTTGTTCCATTGAGAGTGAATGGGGCCTCTGGAACTAGTTCATTTTTCATAAACATAGTTTTCTTTAGATTCAGCTGTAGACCTATCTTTCCACATTCTCGGTCAAAGTCAGCCAGCATTTGTGCCGCTTGGCTAATGTTTGGTGTTATTAGAACGATGTCATCAGCGAAGCGGAGGTGGTGTAGTTGCCGACCATCTATCTTCACTCCCATTCCTTCCCATTCTAATTGTCTAATGATGTTCTCGAGGGTGGCGCTGAAGAGTTTTGGTGAAATGGTATCACCCTGTCGAACCCCTCTTTTGACATCAATGATCACTTCTTTGTAGAATGGTGAGATCCTGGTGGTGAATCCATAATACAGCTCACGAAGGATCTTGATGTATTGGGTTTGAACACCCTGTTTGGCTAGGGCTTCGATGACTGCTTCAGTCTCTACAGAATCAAAGGCTTTCTGTAAATCAACATAAAGTAAACAAAACAAACAAAAAGTAACAAAAAACCCAAAACACCAAGGGCCAGGTCAAACAGAAGCAGCTAAGGTGCTTTGCCTTGCAAGTACTTGACCTAGGTTGGGTCCTAGGCACCACGTGTGGGCCCCCTAAGCCGCACCAGAGGGACTGACCCTTGAACTCAGAACCACTCATTAGCCCTGAGCAATGCCAGGTATCGCACAAAATCAAGGAAAGAAGGACCTGCAGTACAGGCATATTACTTAGCAATATAGGTGCAGATACCAACAGAGCAAACTGAAATAGCAGACCTGGAGCAGGAAGTGGTGGTGAAGCATCGGGGTGGCTCTTTCATGGGATGTCTTGAAGAGCTATTTGACAGTGTACATCACTATCACTATCACTATCTTCCCATTCATCATCGATTTGCTCGAGTGGGCCCCAGTAACATCTCCATATGTCCTGTCTCATGCTAGTAGAGCCCAAGGGCATCTGCTTGCTCCAGGAACATAAAGAGCCTCAGATAATTATATTAGGTCATGGGAATGACCTAATATAATTGTTACTGGTATTTGGCATATCAAATATGACACAGGAAGCTTGCCAGTCTTGCTGTGTGGGTGGCATACTCTTTTAGTCACCTCTAAACAATGTACATACATACTTTAATAAAATGAATGCCCACAGTTTAAAATAACTATAGAAGAAAATAGAAGAGCACTCAATAAATATCATTGCAATATAGAAGAGACATTTAAATGATATACAGTTTCTTCTGAAGCACCATTTCTATGATGTAAGTTAGCTCAAACACTATCAGTTAAAACAAAATGATGTTGTTTTCATTGTCAGAGACAACCAAAAAAGTTAACTAAGACAACTCAGTTCAAAGTCTACAAAGGAAGACAATTCTTTGCACAGAGCCTGTTCACACATATTTCTCTTGCTTAATTTGCTCACAAACTCATGAGGTCTCCTCATCTTTGCACACTTTCTATTATTGATGCATTTATCAGCCTCAATCTTTTCTTATTCCCTTGACGATTGGGCTATGTTCTTTTATTTTTTCAGTTTTAGGTAGAGTACTTAGTTGCAGTAATATATCATTTTTATTGATCATTTAGTCTATCTGAAAGTATGTTAGTGAACTGACTACAAAGTCTCATAGAATTTGAGTAGCATTAACTTCGCTTAAATTTTTTCTTCACAACCACCAAGATTACTTTTCCAAGGTAATCTTGAAGAATATAAAGATTTTCACGAAAAGTTAGTTTTATAACATAAATTCTTTTTCACATTTTATCTCCAAGTTGCTAAGAAGGAATTCACCCGACCTCTACCAGCAGGACTGAGAAGTGGGACTTCCTGCTGTGTGACAGGAAGAAATCCCTGATGTCAAAGAATTAGGAGTTGGATAATAATATGATTTTCTGTACCACCTAATAATATGTGGTGATGCTTGAATTTACTGGAATGTACATAATAGTGATTCACAACCACAGATTAAGCATCATTTCTATAAGGAAAAGAAAGAGGCAGAATTAAGAGAAAACAACACCAATTTTCTAGGTTTGATAGTTTAGAACATGGTACATGCATGTAAAGCTATGAAGAACATATGTGTTTCTTTCTGTTTCCATCTCAGAGTGACAGCCTGAGCTGTGAGAGTTAATGATCGAAACAATCTCCAGGGAAACCTAGACAAACCTAATCACAAAAATTAACTATTTTTCCACATGAAGACAGGACACCAAACACAACAATTTTAGACTGATTTCTTCACACTATTAATTGGAACAATTTTAGCATGACCGAAGTTATGTTATACCTAAACTTTCCATTGGATATTGTTCCTTTCAGGGTGATATTTAGGAACTGAATATTAATATACTGCCTGGAGGAGAAGCAGAATCCTGAATAGATTTTTTCTTCTGGGTGAAAGAAGAAAGTTATTACCCAAATAATTTAGTCTTTCTTGAAGGCTCTTACCTGAAATAACCAGATCATTACTTTATATTCTGGGGGTATTTTGTCCATGTACAAATCTTTATTTTGAACAATTTGATGGTTCTTCCACTATCCATTTATGTGTTTTTGTGTGAAATGATTTCAAGTCTTAGAAGACAGCTGCACAGAATTCTAAGAAAACGTGTTGATGTGGAGTCTTGCCTCACAGATCCAGAGTTGGGAGGAAATAGGACTTGTCTGCTGGTCTGCCAGCAACTTTATTTAAAGATCAAGCAGATAGGGGCCAGAGAGATAGTACAGCTGGTACGGCAACTGCCTTATATATAGCAGACCCAAGTTTTATAACCAGAATTGTTCCCCTGAACATTGCCAAGAATGATCCCTGAGCACCAAGCCAGGAGTAAGTCCTGTACACAGTCAGGTGTGATCCAAAAATACAAAAACAAACAAAAAGACCAGGCATATTTAACACAATGCATCCTGGCCCTGTTGGGTACGCTGTATTTTAGAGCCCAATCATGAAATTAATGGAGGATGCCTCAAGTCCAGCACTTCACAGCACACAGGACAATAATTATGCCCATTTACAGCCTGCCATGTGCTTTCTGACACCATAATAACCACCCAGCATTAACCAGTCTTCAAGGAAAAGAATATGTTTTGGCATTTTTCTGCACTGCTAGATATTAGCTCGTACTTTAGTCTTCAGAGGGTTTCCACTATTTCAGATCTGTCACGGCCTGTCATGAACCCCCGGGGCTAGCCTGTGTAAAGATGGCATTCTTATTTCCAAGAACCTGGAGGGTCAGGCTGATTCAAAGATGAACAAAAGATTCCTCCTGTGCTCAACTTTGGGAAATGGGTCCCTGTTGAGGTAATATGATAACAAAGCAGAAGCAAGCTCAGTGGTGACCACACAGAAAACGGGAATTTCCAGGGGTGAGTTTATTTTCATTTAAAAGCTTCGGCCAAGCTTGCTTGCTCGTTCCTTCTTTCTTGCAAGCACACACCCCACAGCTGTTTGACAAAAAGGAAAGAGGAAGCCATGCCAAGCGAAGTGAAGGAAGTCCAGGGAGAGGACAGCAGGCAGCTGAACACATGTGCTCCCTACCCCAAGGCGTTCCTCCAGATTATGGAGCCGCCCTCCCGATGCGCCTCAGAGAAGCACTCCAACTGCTGCCAGCTAGATGCATTTAATCATTTATCTCCAATTTATTAAAAATACCTCAAAAATACGGCAGAGCCTGGCAAGCTACCCCTGTCGTATTTGATATGCTAGATATCAGAAACAATTATAGACCTCATTCCCATGACCTGATGAAATGGTTTGAGGCTCTTTATGTTCCTGGAGCAAGCAGATGCCCTTGGGCTCTACTAGCATGAGACAGGACATATGGAGATGTTACTGGTGCCTACTTGAACAAATCGATGATGAAGGTGAAGACAGTGATACAGACAGTGATACCTCAAAAATAACTTCCTGCTTTCCATTACTTAACATGTGTTCCAAGGGTTAAAAACAAAAGGCCAAAGTGGAGTCACTTGTACTAACCCCTTTCATTGATAAATAGAGACACAATTAAAATTTTGACTATCGCAGAATCAGAAATTTAAAACCTTTGAACCAGGAATCACCTACCCAGCCCTAATTACGTATTCAGCCATATAGACTTTGACATTCTCTATAGGAAAATTAGTTTTCAACAACCAATTTATTTTTTCCTCATGTAACTTTCCATGTTCCCAATACCTTCTGCCTTGCACAAGTTTTTCATTTCATGTTGCTACTCAAAACTCCTTTCTGTCTGCTAGATTGGAAGTCCCTGGTTTTTTAGGGGAGAAAGCTAATATATTTGCAGCAGTTATTCAGTTGAATTTTATTTTTAATTAATACTCAAATATATTGTAATATCAGGGAGTAGGGGCCTACTGTGAAGGAGACGAAGCACCGAGAGTGGTACTCAAGAAAGTATTTCAGGCAAATTATAGCTATAGGGAGCAATACACAATGAAATAGCCAGAGCTATGAACGTCTACGAAATTAACAGAAAATAATGTTTTATCCTTATAAAACATTCATGAACTCACCTATTTATTATCCAAGAGACCCAGTATCCTATAAAATATTTTATAATACATTATAACCCTATTATAAATTTGATGTAAAATTAATATCCCAACCTAGACCATTAAACATTTGATCTGCCTTGTATAATTAACTTAATTGGAGAATCAATTTAGATGTCCTGATAGGAGAAAAATATCACTTGTGTGTGTATGGATTAGGGGAAGAGATGTTTCATTCATACCTGACGGTGTTCAGGTGTGATTCCTGGTTCTCAACTCAGGAATGACCTCGGTACTGCTCAGGCTTGAAATTGGAAACAGGGTCACAAGCATCACTGCCAAAGCTTGGTAAGTGCCTTACTTCCTGTACTTTCTCTGCAGTCTGAAAAATGTCACTTAGAAATATTTGCAAAATATTTTATTTTCTTTTATAAAGCATACAGGAACAATAATAAGAACACTTAATTTTTTTCCATTGCAGTCCTTTGAAAAACATAACCTGCAAGATCTGAAATGTAGTACAGGAAAGGCACTTCCCTGCATGCTGCGGGCCTCAGATTCACTCCCTTCAACCCTCCTCCCCAGCCAATGTGGTTCACAGAGCACTGTTGGGGGAGGGGGAGGCAGTGTCCAGATTGAGAAACAGTGTCTGAGCACCACCAGATGTTGCCCTCAAACAAAACAAAGCAAAAAGCAGCCAGTCACCACAAGGTAACATGAGCTTTGACAGCAACACTCAGTGGGATTAGAAAACCCAAAAGCCGTATTTATAAACCTGATTTAAGTCTAGATATAATCCTGGGCTAAACGACCAGCATGTGCCTCACTGTTTATGGAGTGAGGAGTGTCTGCAATACATTGCCCAGCTAACAGGCCAGAGATTCTGTGGGAGAGGCCCCCCAAAAAGCTAAAAACTCAGGCAAAGAGGCTTGTGGGCAGACAAGGTGAGTGGCTTCATCTGAAAGAGTCCAGAGGACAAATGTTGGGCGGTAGTGAACACTGTGGACACTGTACCTGGTCATCGCCCAGACGTCCAATGCTTTTGAAAATCCATGTTTCTGAACAGAAACTGTGACTCCCAAGTAGCCAGTCATGCCTGAAGAATGGCAAGTGGCGTCAAGAATTTCATCCCGGGTGAAGCAGAAATAGCGAGATTGGCCTGAGCGCTCCTCTCTTCATCTCTCTTGGATGTAAAAGAAGAGGGAGAGAGATGCAGAGACAGAGAGAGAGACAGAGAGAGAAAGAGAGGAAACTGGGGTGCCTGCTATTGACGCAGCCTGGGGGTGGGCGGGGGGGGGGTGGGGTACATTGGTGGTGGGAATGGGGCACTGGTGGAGGGATGGGAGCTGGAATACTGTATTACCAAGAACCAATTAGGGAACGCCTTTGTAATTGTATGTCTCGCCAGTGGTATAATAAAAAAATTTAACAAAATTAAAAAAAAATAAAAGGTGGCAAAACAAAAAAAAAGTGAGTCACTTTCATTCTCAGATACTCAGGCAAAGGTATCTCCCCTCTCCCTCAGATCAAAATTTAGTTTCCTTTTATGGTGAATTCCCAACTCAGGAAAGAGGGGCCGCCTGTGTTAATTGTTGGTTAGGGCTCATTGGGATGTCCTTAGCAGAGCTCATTTACATTTTAATAGAGGTCCTTTAGGCCTTAGTAGAGAAGTTAATAATGGCGGTTTTCTGTGAGACCAGGGAGGAAGATAAATTAGAGCACCCCTGCCATGTGCTGCGGGTTCTCTTCCTTGCTATTTCCTTTAATTTTCTGTTCCCAAACACTTCCAGATATGGCTCCATCACCCACCCCTGCATTTTGTGTGTTACCCCACTTGGGCACACCAGGCACACAGTATACACCCTGTGAAGGGTCTAGTTGAAGGGCTAGAGATAGCACTAGGGTTAAGGTGCTCTCCTTGCATGTGTCTGACCTTGGTTCTATCCCTACACCACATTTAGTTCCCTATCACTGCCAAGGCTCACTCCTGAGTACAGAGCTACCAAGAGCCCTGGTGCACCACTCTGGGTGTGGCCCCAAAGCCACTCCCAAACCAAAATAAAGCATTCTGTTGAACCTCCCCTCACCCGGACTACATCAGCCCCCTCCCTCCCCACCCTACCCCCCAAGAACTCAGTACAGATTTTTTCTTTTCTCCTTTTGGGCCACACACAGCAACACTCAGGGCTCCTGGCTCTGTGCTCAGGGATCACTCCTGGGAGGCTTGAGGGACTAGATGAGGTGCAGAAGATCAAATCAAGGGCAGCTATGTGCAAGACAAGTGCTTACCTATTGTACTATTCCTCCAGTCCCTCAGAACAGTTATCTTGATTTTTATTTTTTTTACTTTTATATATACATTTTTATTATTTAATATTTTATCATCCAACACAAATCCTAGCACCAGTGTGTTCCCACCACCAAAGACGCTCATTTCCCACTGTCCCATCCTCATGACTGCTCCCTCTGCTGGCACCAATCACATTGACCTTTGCAGCCCATGTATGACAATGGTATTGATAAAGTCATGACTTGTACTTTCTGGTCTGTTATGGGTTAATCTGATCTATTTCTGTTCTTTCATTGACCATCTGAATTTCTAGAAACATGGTTGGTTTCTACCTCTTTGCAGTCACATGCCATGGGGAGGGCCAGTAGTAGCTCTGACCCATGTCTCTGGATCACAGCTGACAGCCCGGGAGCAGTTTATGGGAGGGTCCACCAAGCCTCCTGGACGAGACAGAGGTGGAGGAAAGGGATCCCAGCTCCATTGCCATGGAAGCGCAGTGACTTTAGCTGCCGAGACCGTATACCTGAGCTTGAAATAGGTGCTGTTATCTGTGACTCTGGGTCATCCCTTCAGTGAGGGATGGAAATGACACTGACAGTGACACAAAAGAGAAGAGCAGGGTGAGGAATGTTTCACTATACATCCATGATGTGCCAAGAGTTAAGAAATTTATTCCCATTCCTCTCCCCACCGCAATGCGACCAGGGGCCAGGAAGCCTCCTCAGCTGAGTCCCTTTGTGATCACAGTAACAACAGTCTCTCTAGCTCCAAGCAACTACTTGTACGATCAAGAATTTTGGCTGCTTTTCCCTCTACTGCTCCATACATGGCTGGCAATTCCCAGGATGAGTCTTACAGTGCCCTGAGCTACCCTGGCTGCCTCTGACTGTGATCCTGTGTTCTTGAAGATGCGTCATTCCACAATACTGTTTCTCTCCAGAAGCAGTGACCCTGATCTTCAGGTTGAGCGCTGCACACTTCTGGAAAATTCTTCTCCTATTCCTACAAAAGAGCTGTTAACCTTCTAGGATGAATTTACCTGGAGATTTTGGGTCCAGTTCAAATGCCACCAAGAGTGCCCCTCCCCCACCACCTAGAACTCACACGCATCTCTTCAGGCAGGTATTGGAATGGTGATCAATAATAATGGATTTTGGTGTTTATTTGGTGTGAAGAGAATATTCCACATATGCAGGGCTTACTACTAGTTCTCTCAGGGATCACTTCTGGATGAACACAGGAAATCTAGGGAGGGATCAAAGATTGAATCTGGGTTGTTCACATGCAAGGGAAGTGCCCGGCCTGCTGTATTATTTCTCTGGCTTCAATGCTTAAGCACTTTTCTTACCAGTGGCAAAGAGTAGACTCAAGGTGTGCTCCTGTAATGTAAGGAGAGAGGATTTCATCCCTTGCCAGGGATTACAAGGACGAAGGGGAAAGAGATGGCTGGTGGAGTCTTTTGATGTCTTAGAGGCCCACTGTGAAGATCATTGATCGTCTCAAGTGAAACCAGGTTTTGATGATGAGACCTGACCCCTGAGTTTGTTTATTATCACAAAGCTCTACAAAACCATCACTGTCCAGAGGGAGTTTTAAATCTCTGCTGCAGTATTGAGACTAGGCACTGGACGTATGGGAGCCCCAATATGTCATTCTGGGTATCCTGTGATGAAGCACTTCCTCATCTTCAACCAACTCTGCGCCAAGGAGAGACTAATACAAGGTCAGAAGGAGGACAACTCAGGAAAAGCGAAGTCATGAAATTTGCCCACAAATGGATGGACATGGAGATCATCCTGCTGAGTGAAATCAGTCAGAAGGAAAAGGACAGATATAGAATGACTGCATTTATCTGTGGGATATCAATATATACCAGTGTTCTACTAATTGTTGGAAACAGTAACACCAGAATAGAACTGAGAATTGAATCTAGGTTACATGATAACCCCTAAACGTAGGTATGGCAAGCCACAACGTGTAAGAGATGGGCGGACAATGCTAGAAATCAGAAACCAAAACAAACTCATTTATTCCTCCTCAGGAGGAAGAGAGGAGCTCTTGAATAATTGGGTCTGGATGATGCTAGATTATGGAACAGGAAAAGCCTAACAAACAGGGTCCCAGAAATGAGGAGAGGCAGATAATATTAGCAGCACCCAATGCTGTCCTTCCTTCCAGAAAAGAAGATGGGGGGGATGCTACTATGATTTTTGCAATACTGTTGGGTTCAGAGATTAGGTGAACTTGCTGAGGTTTTTCGTCAACAATGGTGCGTAAATATACACACCTTTTCTTTAAGACAATAAGAAGTTAGGACTCTGACCACCGCCAATCAGCCATTCAAACCCCTGCTGTGACCACAGAAAAAGACAAAAGGGGCCTACAGTCCCTAAAGAACAAGGTCAAATAATTGACAGCTATACAGAAAACTGATGCTTTGGTTAGAGAAAAGGAGAGAGGGAGAGAGAGGGGGAGGAAAGGAGAGAGAGAGAGAGAGAGAGAGAGAGAGACAAAGAGAGAGCACACAGCAGGTTGAAGGGCATGCTTTACCTGCAGGAAACATGGTTTTGATGGCAGGGTATGGTCCAAAAACAAACATCTTAGGCTTTCACTTTGCATTTCTTCACACTTTGAAAGGTTCTGTCTCAGAGATATTGCTCTCCTGAGTTCAAATTATGCATTTTTTTGGTTCAGGTAGGACATTAGAAATTATCATATGCCCATCAAAGAGAAATGCTTGTTACTTTAAATTATTAATGCAGACTTTTCCTCTGTTGGGTACAGCATGCATAGAAATTAGAATGGGTGGGAAGGGAGGCAGATAAGCAGAAAGCTCTCTGGGGCTTCTTCTCTGAATAGCCTTCAATTAAACTCTGAAAAGTAAAGTTTATTTTTGAGTTTCTTGGATAGGGATAATATTATATTGTGTTTACTCTCCTGAGGTCATAAGGGTCATCAGGTCTATATCGGTCTATCCGGGAGTGGGATTCTGAGATTCAGAACCAGGGGGAGAACATTACCAGAAATCAGAAACCAAGGACAACCTCTGCCACACTGCTGCCAAGCTGAGGGTATAGAGACCCTCAGTGCCACATCCCCAAAGTCAGAAGAGGAAATCTAGGACTGGAGCAAGGGAAAAAAGAAACCAAAGCTTGTGTGCGTGGGTGGTTGCAGAGGTTATGGGGCAAAGTCCTGGAGTGAACAGATAAAGAGGAGTTAGTTAATCCTCAATAGGAAGGTTGCCCAAGTCATACCCAGTTACATGAAGCCTGGCATTATACACAGCACAGAAATATGGCTCTGGGCAGAGTTCTGAGAAACATCTGGGGCCCAAGAGATACATGAGGGCTTAGGTGAGTTTGAAGCCGAGTTACAAACTCTGAAGTATGTAGTAGCGAGAAAGAGAATCATTCACCCAACCTTCTCAGGCTGTACTCTTCAGGTCATAAAGAACCTCAGGCCATACTATAGGAAGAAAATGGTAACCTATTGTCTTAGAGAAATAGCGGTGGCATTTCAAGAAGAATTAGATCCTAGATCCAAGAGCTCAAAGGATGTTGTTGGGAAATTTTTGTTCCTTCTAGCCTCATTCTCTGCAAATGCCCTCTCCATCTGTGGGATAAAGAGGGCCATCAACAGGGGCCAGAGCGATAGCACAGCGGGTGGGGCATTTGTCTTGTAAGCAACCAACCCGAAGTTCCATTCCTGGCATCCCATATGGTCCCCTGAGCACCGCCAAGAGTAATTCCTGAATTCAGAGCCAGGAGTAACCCCTGAGCATGGCCAAGTGTGACCCAAAAAGCAAAAAAAAAAAAAAAAAATATCAACAGCTCTGGTCTCAGTTTAGTGATCCCAGAGAAAAGAGCAAGACTCTTTTTCATTATTTCCAGCAAACGCTAAGTTACTGACTCCAACCATACAGCTTGCCATGTGCCAGCCACGGCCCATCACTGCGCCCAAAGGAGAAGTGCTCTGACAGAGCCAAGACCTCACACTGACATCCATGGCACGAGGAAGGGAGATTGCTGCTTTCAATGCTTGGATTGAATGTGTGAGATTAGATCATCAAAGGAAAACAGGTAAGTTGTTACTCAAAGATGTTAGGCAGACAGAACCTGTCTGCCCCTTTGACAAAATTGCTGCAACTCTAAATACAGACAGGGTGGCTTTGAAACTTTATGATTTGATGTGAACTTGGCAAAAGGTTTCTTTCCTAAAGGCTTCAGTTGTCTCATCATACAAGGGAGAATACGCCCTACTCTGGAGGAATATTGGAAAACTAAAATGAGAAAAAACAAAATGTTCACTAAATTACTAATGGGCCTTCTTTTCAACCTTATGCATGACCTTTGGTGTAGATAAAACTGAATAAGGGGGCCAGAGCGATATCCCAACGGGTAGGGCGTTTGCCTTGCACGGCGCGGCCCATGCCGCCCGGGTTCGATCCTTGGCATCCCATATGGTCCCCTGAGCACCGTTAGGAGTAATTCCTGAGTGCAGAGCCAGGAGTAACCCCTGAGCAATGCCGGGTATGACCCAAAAAAGCAAAAAATAAATAAATAAATAAATAAAAACTGAATAAGGGTAAAGATTCGGTATATATTTCTCATAGCTCTTCCCGCATTCATTGTTTGTCTAAAGGAGACACTCCTTCAGCATGCGTTGAATCAATGATGACAGAATTAATAAATTTCTAGTGAATTTCTACTCTTCAAATGTCAGCCCCCAAGTCTTAGCAAACATAATTAGTCATTTCCTTCCATGTACTCGCTGGCATTTTATTAACCTCTCTTATAGCCTTCCTCAGCCAGAATGAGAACCAGGACTGTGTGTACTTAACTCTGAATCCCACTCCCTGGCTGGTGCCTGACACCCACACAATGCATGTTGTTGAATGAAACAGAAGACCTTGTCCAAATTCTTCACCTTGCCCATGTTGTCAAGAGACTCAGAGTAGTTCTACAATTGCTCTCCAACACACAGTTTACCAGTTGAACTATGACTTTCAGTCCAATACACTCCCGCTTCATGCCACTCACATATTTAGTTCTCTTGTGCTGCCAGAGATAAGAATAACTTCTAGAAGGTATGGGGTTGAGGGGTGGGCTTCAATATGGAAAGTCACTAGTGCAGAACAAAAATCTAGTACCAACTAAGGGCTCCATTTTCTTGCTCCATTCAGGAAAGCTCTTGGTATTTTTGTTGTTGTTGCTTTTGTTATTATTGGTTTGGGGCCACACCCAGTGATGCTTAGTGTTTATTCCTGGCTCGGCATTCAGGGATCACTCCCAGAAAGGCTCAGGAACCAAATGGGGTGCCAGGGACCAGATGCATGCTAGGCAAACACCTTACCTACTATTGCACGGTCCCATGAACACTCTCAGTCTTTGGCGTTTTCCTTTTGCAATCTCTGCTTCTTCCCAAGAGTTCAGATAAAGGTCTACTATTCCTATATAAAAATAAAGACATGCAAACCCAATACCAACACACTGATGGAGGAGACCCATTATTATTTGTGTTGGAGACTGTATACAAAAGCCCACAACAATGGGTTGCTTCCTCTTCTACATTCTACTTGAGCTCATCCTCCACCTGAAGCAAAAGACCCTGGAGTTATCCAGTCTCTCCCTCCCCAACTTCTCTCAGCTGTCACAATGTCACAATGCCCAGTTGCCCTATCCATTGATTTTTCTATTACAGTGTCTACCATTATTTGGATCACTGTCACTGTCTTCCCATTCATCATCTTGCTCGGGGCGGGCACCAGTAACATCTCCATATGTCCTGTCTCATGGAAGTAGAGCCCAAGGGCACTTGCTTGCTCCAGGAACATAAAGAGCCTCAAACCATTCCATCAGGTCATGGGAATGAGTTCTATAATTGTTACTGGTATTTGGCATATCAAATACGACACAGGTAGCTTGCCAGGCTCTGCCATGCGGGTAGCATATTCTTGTAGTCATCTCTAAATCCAGCATTTATTGATGAACCACATGGTCAAAATGGGCCGCATGAGCCGGGCTGTGATAGGCTGGTCTGCTGGGTGGAGTTCTGATGAGAGGGAAGTCCGGATGTGGAAAATGGAGGCCCTCATGGAGTGGGGGTGGGGGTCATCTGGCTTGTTGCGAGGCTCTGCTGGGGTGGCGGGCCAGGGCTAGAACACGCCATCCCCCACCCTCGCGCCTTTGTGAGAGGCTGGTCACAGGGGAGAGCCAGTAGCAGCTCTGCCCCATGTCTGTGAGTCTCTGGATCAGCATACCTGGGCTGGATTTAAAAAAAAGACTGCTGCAGGGTGGATCTCGATGAGCCAGGCTGTGATTGGCTGGTCTGCTGGGTAGAGTTCTGATGAGGGGGAAGTCTGGATGTGGAAAATGGAGGCCTTCATGGCCTTCATTTGGGTCAATTTATATTATTTCTGTTGACCAAGAGAAGATCTTCATTTACTTGTTCAATATAAATGTTAGCAGGCACTGTGTGCCAGGCACTGAGCATACCAAAACAAATGAATGAATCACGAGAAATTTAGCAGTTGGCTAAGGCATTTAAAAATAATCCGTAAATAGCATTTGTTTCAAAATCCTTAAAGTTTAGTGGTTTCCTCATTCACTACCATTCCACCCCCACTGGTAGTTAATTCGAAGAAATGTTTTGCAACTCATAGCATTGTTATCATTTTAATTAAGAGAAAAGGTTCTTTCACAGTAAACTTGATCTTTCACAGGCAAAAAAGATGTTTTTCTTAAAAAATAAAATAAAACAGCAGGTGAGTTTAGACCACTTTTAAATACTGTTAGAAGGCTGTAAGGATTATGTTCAATGCTCTCTTAACACCAGGAAGAAAAACTGTTCTAAATTTAAAATAGGTTGAACATTTTGATGTGTGAGGAAGCAGTACATAGGACTCCATAAAAAGGTGTCTTCAGGAAGAGCTCAGAGAAACGCGATGCAATTTTCTCTACGACTTGACTCTCAGCAAGTGTATCTCAGTGATTTGACTGTGTGTAAAGCATTTTATTTCCACTTTTCTTTACAATGAAGACATTCATTTTGCAAAGCCAATGATCCTAATATGTTTCTAAATATGTCCCCCACATCCCAAATTTCTTTACATATAAAATATAGGAAGTATCCTTTTAAGTTTGTGTAAAGGGACATTTTGGTTTCTTGTTTAACCAGTTATATACATTTTTAGCAAAAGAAACTAAGGACCAAAGTGATTTGCTCAAGTACATGTAACTAATTAGCACTAGAGCTGAGACAAAAATGAGTCCCTTAATTCCAAATTTAAGCGACACTTAATGGAGTTAAATAACTGTATTCTTGAAATTTATATAACAGCCTACCGATTATAAAAGGTCTACCAGGTAATTTACATACTTTATAAGTCTTATATACAAGCACTAAGCTATGAGTCATCAATGGATGCCATTAAATTAGAGATTTTTGCCAACCTATACCAACATATTGTGAGGTTTTGTTGCTGTTATATAACAAACAAGAGGCATGGTTCTTTGAGTAATGAAGTCACCTACTAATTTCACACAGTTAAGAAATAATGGGGTTGCAATGAAAACTCAAATCCTCAGCATTATTCTCTGCCATGTTTTCTGTGTAGACAGCTATCAGGAAGTTGACCACAACAATAGTAAAACTAATCAAAGTCAACTAGTACTTCCAGGGAGGCCTGGAATTTCACAAAGAGCTGTCACATGAAAGGATCTCTCGCTGGAAACTGTTTGGGCCTTCGCTAGTCACATCAAAACCCTGATCTTATCATTTCCTTTAGAGGTGAGTCATGTATTTGAAATTCAATTCACATTAGCCATATTATGAAAAAATAGTCATAACAGTTATGGTGGTGATATCAAAAGCCTCACTGAGTATATGGTAAAATGTAGTACACTTTTGCCCATTGCCAAATAAAATCTAATTATTATGGAGATAGATCTACCTACATAACACATGCAACCCATTTTTCATTCTGAATATTCTTGCATGCTAAGTCATGGTGCTTAAGAGTATTCTAAAACTAAATGAGGGACTGGAGCAATAGTACAGTGATGGGGCACTTGCCTTGCATGTGGCCAACCCAGGTTCAATCCTGTTATTCCATATGGTCCCTGTGCACAGCAAGAAATAATTTCTGAGTATAGAGTCAGGAGAGACTCCTGAACATCTCTGAGTGTAACCCAAAAGTATTACCTGCCCCCAAACCTGAATGAACAGAAAATCATTGCAATAAGTTAGTGTCTTACTTCACTGTACAGTTTTCTGTTGAGTAGTATCCTCTAGTGAAGGATCATTGCCAAAAGTTGACTTTCCTTGTACAGCTTATACAAATTTGACAGACCTAGTCCCAACATCAGAATTTATGATATGATTAATCAGTCCTCCAGACTACACTAAGCATTATTTTTCAGTACTCCTTAATAATTGACAAAAGCTTATTCTTTGATGTCAACATTAACACTCTGGCATGATTTAGGGAGATTTTGTGTCATGAAATAACACACTTACAGATAACATACTTGCAAATCTCTGAAAAGACTTAATGAGTGAGCTGATTTTTTTTATATTATGGCTTTATTATCATTTTCGCCCTGTTCACTTAGAAATGAAATAGTATATTGGATAAAGGGAAGGATTTATATCCTTTCCACATTATATTATGACACCAACATCCCCATCAGAAACCTCATTTTTAAAAAAAACAGAGGCAGAAATTGATTTGGGAATTGCCTTAAAAGGCACCAACTCTTTTGACCTTTCTGCAAGGCTCTGTAAATCAAGGTATGACAATACACGCCATCTGGGGCACTGCAAGTAGAAGTTATTGGTCCTCAGAAGTGTCTGATAAAGTAAAGTGAAGGTACCATAAAACTCCAAGCTCTTTGGCTCTCGAAGGATGACAATTTATAAGAGATCTCAATTCTTTTTCCAGACAAAGTTTATTGAGGGAAGGGCTTATGGCTGAGTTCAGGAAAGTCAGTGTGGGGAAGGAGTTTCAACAGACCAACTTTCCAAGGAGACTCAAAAGTTTTAAAGGGTTGGAGGTGTGAGCAAAGGCCGAGAGAAACCAAGGCATCAATTCCGCAGCGTCCTTTCCTTCCCGGGAAGTTGTGTTGTCTAATCAGGTACAACTTCTCCCCGTGATCAGTGGTGCTCTGCTGCATGCAGACCTGAGAGTAGAAGGCAGGGAAACCATGGCCCACACCATGCTTCAGTTATTTCTGAAGACACAAAAGTCTTCAAAAATAGGACTTTTGCACCTGGGCAAAAATGGGGGCAAGAGGTATGAACCCACCTTCCTATTTCACTGCCTTGGGAATTTCTGGGGAGGAGGCTGAACTTGATACCAGAAAAGTAAATAAGAAGCTCGCTGGCAATAAGAGGACCTCATGAACTTTGCAGTGTCTATGCAAGAGAATATTTTTCATGAAGTGCAGTGTTTCCTAGTTTCCATTCTGTTTTATTTATTATTATTATTATTATTATTATTATTATTTTTTGCTTTTGGGTCACACCTGGTGACGCTCAGGGGTTACTTCTGGCTCTGCACTCAGGAATTACTCCTGGCGGTGCTCGGGGGACCATATGGGATGCCGGGATCGAACCCGGGCCGGCACGGGCCAGCTGTATGCAAGGCAAACGCCCTACCGCTGGGCTATCACTCTGGCCCTTCCATTCTGTTTTAGTACCAGTGTATATATGTCCTCTTGTCTCTTCTAGAGAAAAGAATGATTTCAAATACTAATCCTGGGACTGTGGAAGCCCTTGACATATACCTAGAAATACTAGCAGACTGATCAAGAAGAGTGGAAAAGTATCAATCTGACCTGAGTATCAAGACTAAGTTTCGACTTGAGCTAGCAAGCTATAACAGCTTTCTCATTGATAAAGGACTGCGGGATTCAGTCATACTAAGCAGCCTGCATTGTGTATCAAGATTGTAGAAAAGCAAAAAATCAAAATGTTGGACTAGCATTAGATATAGGAAAATATGTAACACCATATAAAAAGCAGAGTATTTAAAATAAAACAGACATAAATACTTGAAATCCAGTCTAAACATTACTAATTTCTGGGAAGTTTTCTGCAGATTACTCTCATCTATCACAGGCAAGCTCTTATCTCGACATATTGAGGCAATTGTGTTTATTTGGAATACCAACATACCACTTCCTTGCATGTTTGCACGAATATGCACATACTCTTACACAAAAAATTAGTCTCATTCAAAAATTATATACACACTAGTTAAGACAGAGATGAATTCTATTAGCCAAAAACTATTTGGCAAAATATCTGTCTAGAAATGGAGAGGATGGAGTTATATTCGTATTTTAAATTATGAACTAAATTAAGATTCTAGAAGGACTCAAAATTAAGATAAAGCTATAAATACACCTGAAAGTGAGTGAAGTTTTCTTTCCAAAGTGGCATATGTCCCAAATAGTTCTTAGTACTTGGGAAATAAGACATGGGCCAGGGAACCTTCGATTCTCTCATCATTTGTGGAGATAATACTAGAATTTTTTTTGAAACCAAAAACTCCAATTTCCAGACTTATAACTTTATGTCATAGTCCTTCACTAAACATTAAAAGGCAGATCCTATAAGAGCCTGGCTCAGCTCATGATTGAGTACAAAAAGTACTTCAATGTTTACAACATAATTATGATACATCACATCAGTAAAACAAAGAATAAATGTTATATTTTTTTTATTTTACCCCTGTGGGATATACAATTACAAAACTGTAATTTGGGTTTCAGAAACACGGTGTTCTAGCACCCATCCCTCCACCAGTGGACATTTCCCACCATCAATGCCCCAAGACTCCCTCCCACCTCCCCCAGTCTGCCTCTATGGCAGGCACTCTGCCTCCTCTCTCTCTCTCTCTCTCTCTCTCTCTCTCTCTCTCTCTCTCTCTCTCTCTCTCTCTCTCTCTCTCTCTCTCCCTTCCCCTCATATGCCTTGTGGCGCCTTGTAATACATACATTTAGGAGTTATGATGTGATCTTTTTAATAGATACAGGAGAAATATTTGACATAATTCTAATATATACTGATTCAGAGAAGGGAACAGTGTGCTAATAGTCGTGAAATGGTAATACCAGCCTAGAACTGAGCATTGAATATAGGCAAAAGGTACACATGATAACCTTTAAATGTATGTATTGCAATCCACAATGTGTAAGAGAGGGAAGAGGGAAGAGAAGAGAGAGAGAGAGAGAGAGAGAGAGAGAGAGAGAGAGAGAGAAAATAGATAAAGAACCTGCCACAGAGGCAGGCTAGGAGAGGGGGGAAGGGAATTGGGGTCATTGGTGGTGGGAAAAGGGCACTGGAGGAGGGATGGTGCTGGAACACTGTATGACCTAAAGCCAGACATGAACATCTTTGTAATTCTATATCTCATGGTGGTAACGATAAAAATATAAAAAATATAAAAATAAAATTAAAACATAAAAACATAAAAAAATAAAACGTATCTAGTCATCAGTTCTCGGGCACTCTGGTTGCTTCCATATTCTGGCTATTGTTAATAGTGCTGCTATGAAAATAAAAGTGCAGCTGGTGTTTCTGCTGTGTGTTTTTGGCCTCTCAGATTATATTCCCAGGAGTGGTATGGCTGGGTCAAAGGAGAGCTAAATTTCTAGTCTTTGGAGGAATATCCATATTGTTTTCCAAAAAAGGCTGTACCAGTTGACATTCCCACCAACAATGGATGAGAGTCCCTTTCTCCCTCACATCCATGCCAGCTCTTGTTGCTCTTGCTCTTTTGGATATGTGCCAGTCTCTGTGGTGTGAGATGATATCTCATTGTTGTTTTTATTTGTATCTCTTATGATTAGTGATGATGAGCATTTTTTCATATTCCTTTTGGCCATTCAAATTTCCTTGTCGAGGTTTCTGTCTCATTTCTTCTCCCCATTATTTCTTCTTGTAAAGTTCTACCAGTGCCTAATATATCCTGGATATTAACCCCTTATCAGATGGGTATCCGGTGACTATTCTTTCCCATTCTGTGGAATGTCTTTGTATCTTGGTCACTGTTTCTTTTGAGGTGAAGAAGCTTTTTAGTTTCATGTAGTCCCATATGTTTATCTTTGCTTCTAGAAACTGTGGTACATCTACACAATGGAATACTAAGCAGCTGTTAGGGAAAACAAAGTTATGAATTTTGCCTATAAATAGATGGAGATGGAGAAGATCATGCTGACTGAAATTCACTAGATCACTAGATTCCCGTTCATCATCTATTTGCTAGAGCGGGCACCAGTAATATCTCCATATGTCCTGTCTCATGCTAGTAGAACCCAAAGGCATCCACTTGCTCCAGGAACATAAAGAGCCTCAAACCATTATATTAGGTCATGGGAATGACCTAATATAAATGTTACTGGTATTTGGCATATCAAATACGACACAAGCAGCTTGCTCGGCTTGCAGTGCGGGTGGCATACTGTTGTAGTCACCTCCATCTGCGGGCCTCCTACACCTACCCTCTCTCTGGGCTTCTATTTCAGCCGCGATGATGTGGCTCTGGAGGGCGTGGGCCACTTCTTCCGCGAGCTGTCGGAGCAGAAGCGCGAGGGCGCCGAGCGCCTCCTGAAGATACAAGACTGAAATTAGCCAGAGGAAAAAGGACAGATATAGAATGATTGCATTTATTTGTGGGATATAAAAAAATAGCATGATACAAATATCCAAGGCCATACAAAACATGGATCAGGTGGTCTTAGTGGATATAGTAGTAGGCTCAGTGGGTAGAACCTACTACAAATGTGTAGGAGTCAGAGTTTAGGCAATACAGAGAAAGGAGGGGCTGGAGCGAAAGCACAATGGGGGATGGCTTTTGCCTTGCATGCAGCCAACCCAGGTTCGATCACTGGCATCCCATATGATCTCCTGAGCACCGCCGGAGTAATTCCTCAGTGCAGAGCCAGGAGTGCCCTCTGAGCATCTCTGGGTGTGACCCCCCCAAAAAAAAACAGAGAAATGAACTGTATACTAATAATTATTGTAAATGATACCAATGTGGAACTGAGCATTGAAAGTAGGCAAAAGGATATACATGATAACCTCTAACTGTATGTATTGCAAGCCACAGTGTGTAAAAGAGGGATGAGAGAGAGAGAGAGAGAGAGAGATGAAAATTGTCTGCTATAGATGCAGGCTGGGGGGGGGGGGAAATCATGAGACATTGGTGGAGGGAAATGGGCACTGGTGGAGGGAAGGGTGCTAGAACACTATAACTAAAAACCCAAATATAAACACTTTTGTAACTGTATATCTCACGGTGGTATAATAAAAAAAAAAAAAAAAAATATATACTGGTTCATATATTCATCAATTCAAATATCAATTCAAATAATAAAACTATCACCAACATAGGTAGATGAAATATTAACATAATTAATAAAGGACATATATGTAAAATCTATAATGAAGGTCACCACTATCTCTTTACTTAATGGTGAAAAACTCTTTTCTTGGCATCAAAAAAAGAAACAAGATGACTATGTTTACTGCCTTCAATATAATATTGAAAGAGTAGTAATTAGGCAATTAAAAATTTAAAAAAGGTATAGAAAGAAAAGAAGAGAAAATATCACTACTTTCAGATTAATTTTATATATAGAAAACCAAAACACCTTACTCCCAATTCATTAGAACTAATAAATGGAACACATGTACAAAAAATTGGTTCTGGATTTGCAGAATTTTTTGTTTAGGAGCCACAGCTGGTGGTGTTCAGGGACCGCTGCTCAGTGTCTAGGGGTGGCTCTTGGATAGAGGGGCCAGGTGGTACTGAAGATCAAAGCCAAGCATTTGAATACAAAGCTTTGCTCTATGTCAAACTGGCTCAAGTTCCATTTTATTATATCAATAATGAGCTATCAGAAAGAGAAATCAATAAAACAATTCTATTAACAATGGCATTTAAAAACCCTAGCAATAAGTATAACTAATGAAACAAAAGACTGGGGCCAGAGTGATAGTCCAGCGGGTAGTGCATTTGCCTTGCATATGTGTTCGACCCAGGTTCGATCCCCAGCATCCCATATGGTCCCTTGAGCACAGCCAGGAGTAATTCCTGAGTGCAGAGCCAGGAGTAACCCCTGAGCATTGCCAGGTGTGACAAAAAAAAAAAAAAGAAAACAAAAGACTTATGCAAAAAAATGTTGAGTGGCATTAATTTAAATATATATATATATATATATATCATCATGGAAATGCAAATCAAAATCATGAGGAAATATTATCTCATATCATTAGCATGAATATCATCACACAAAAGAATAGTGAGCATTGGTGAAGATATGGAAAGATGTGTATTGTTGGTAGGAATATACGCTGGTGTTACCACTTATATGGAGGATTATATAGTAATTCCTCAAATTTTTAATTTATTTGTATTCTTATTATTGCTGCTATTTTAGTGATATTATTATTGCATAGCAGAAAGGAACATTAGCGCTTTATACTTATAGTACTGTTACACCAGCCCAGGTCTCTTCCTCACCTCCTGCTGACACATTTAGCACCCTTAGATCACAGTTCTATTGATCTTTTCTGTTTTTCTCCATTGGGGTTTTCTAATTCCTTGCTTTGTTTCTTTACACTCTGCATTTTGACTCACTTGGCGAAACTTTCTCCATCCCACCCAAGTTGCAGAAAATGACAAAATTTCATCTTTTCTCATAGCTGCATAGTATTTCATTGTTTATGTGTACCAGAATTTCTCTATCCACTCCTCTACTATTGATCTTTGGTACTGTTATCAGATCTGACGATTATAACTAATGCTGCAATGAACACAGGTGTGAATATGCCCTTTCACATTAATGCTTTGTGTTCCTGAGGTAAAGCTCAGAGAGAAAATTCAGGGTCAGATGGAGTGTTGTGAAATCCCCAAATAATTTTTCCAAAGAAGTTGAACCAGACAGCAGTCCCACCAACACTTTAAGTCACTTTTTTTTTAACATTTCATTATACCACCGTGAGATATACAATTACAACGTTGTTCACGCTTGGGGGTTTCGGGTTACACAGTGTTCCAGCACCCGCCCTCCACCAGTGCCCCCTCAACCACCACCCATGTCCCTAATTCCCTCCCCTCCCATAGCCTGCCTAAATGGCAGGTTCTTTATCTCCTCTCTCTCTCCCTCTCTCTCCTCCTTCTTCTACACATTATGGGTTACGCTACGCTACACCTTAGAAGCCATCATTTGCATTTTTTGTCTGTATTTAATGCTCAGTTCTATGTTGGTATCAGACCTTTTGACATTTATTCACACATGTTCCCTTCTCTATCTTACCTAACCTCTGACTCCCACGCGCTTGTGGTAATTTCCACTTTTGGTAAAATCACCTGGTATATTTATGTCATGCAAATAAATGCAGTCATTCTTAAGTGAACAAACACTTTAAGTCTCAATAAACTTAAAACTAACATAATCATACAAAGAATAGTCTACAAACATCATTTCAAACTGGATGAAAACAAAATCAAATATACTAAAATATATGTATAAAGCTAAATTAATACTTGGAAGAAAATTTATATTAATGTTTGAATGGGAAGGAAGAAAGCTTCTATAGCTCTGTATCTAACGCTTGAACCTCAATAAGATAGAACAAGGGTGTACAGGCCCAAAGAGATAAAGAAAGAGTGAGAGAGGGGGAGGAGGAGCAGGAAGAGAAGGAAGGAGGGAGAAGGGAGGGAGGGAGGGGAGGGAGGGAAGGAGGAAAAGATTCCAAACCAAAAGTGGGAGGAGGGGCTGGAGAGATAGCACAGTGAGTAGGGTGTTTGCCTTGCACGAAGCCGACCTAGGTTTGATCCCCGGCATCCCATATGGTCACCCAAACACCTCCAGGAGTAATTCCTGAGTGAAGAGCCAGGAGTAACCCCCTGATGGTCACCAGGTGTGACCCAAAAAAGAAAAAAAGTGGGAGGAATTAATACAAATGGGAGATGAAAGCAATACGACAGAGAGAAAATTAACAAAAATCAAAAGCTCATTCTTTGAAAAGATTAATAAAGTTTACAAGATCTTAACTAAACTGACAAAGAAACAGACCTAAGAAAAAAATTACCAAAACAAGTATAGAATCAGGATCTTACAGACACTGAAAGGTTAATTAAAAAAAAATTTTAAAGCTTAATGCCAGTGAATTTTATATGGTTTCCTAGAAAGACAAAATTTACCAAATTTGACTCAATGAGGAAACTCAAAAGTCTAAATAAGTAGCAACAAGAAACAGAACTTGCTTAAAAAATCTTCCCCCAAAAGAAAATCCCGTGTCTGGATGACTTTAATTTCTACTAGTATTAGTATTTTTGTGTGTAGTGCTGGATCAAATCCATGCCTTTACACTAGAAAATTTTATCAACTACCTGGAAAAAATATATCACAAATTGTACAAAAAACATTTTCAGAATATACATTTATTTATTTGATGGACTGCTGAAATAAAGCATCCAAAGACTTTAGAGTTAGTACAGTGGAAAAGCCCTTATCGTTGGACCCCAGAACACATATGGTTCCCCAGCCCGCCAGTGGTGATCTCTGAACTGAGACACCAGTAAGAATGGAGCACAGTCAGGTACAAGAACCCAAACACCGCCTCCACTTCCTCAGACTCTCTATTCCTCAAACCCCTTACCCTTCATACACACACAAAAAAAAAAGTCTCCAAGCTCAATGGCTTAGCAGACAAGTATTACATGATAGTTCTGGAAACTAGAGGCCGAGGTCAAGATGTTCACAGCAATGAATGTGAGAAACACAACGCGCTAAAAGCACACAACACCTGGTTTAAAGAAGCTTGACTTCTGATCCCCAGCACTGCATGGTCTCCCTAGCACTGCCTGGCATAATTGGGATGAACCCTAGCACCTTTGAAATGAAAATCACAATATTTGGGGGCAGTGGAGACAGTTCAACTAGCTGAAGTGCAGACTCCATATAGAGCAGACCTGAGTTGCACTCACCATACTGCTGGTGCCCAGAGCACCCAACAAAAGTGAGCCCCAAGCACCCAGCTAGTGCATTCCCAGATCACCACCAGAGGTGACCTCGAGAGCCCAGTTGGAATAGTCCTTTAGCACCACAGCTAAAAACCCTCACTCAGAAAATGACAACAGATTTGGTTTCCTTTAGGGGTTGTTACTCAAAAGAAAAAAGATTGCAGTAAGCTATTTTTCAAAATACTGCAGAATGTCTTCAATTAAGAAACTGATTCCATCAAGTGTTGGTGAGTCTCAAAGGTAGAGTCACTTCAGAAAATGATTTGTAAGTTTCTTTAAAAGTTGAATATGCACATAGGAAATCAATCATTTAACAAATCATCCAGCAAACCGACTCCTACATTTATACTAAAGAGAAATGAAGATAGCTGTCCATACTAAGACATATGAATGTTGAAGTAGCATTATTCATCATAAGCAAAAACTGGAAATGTTAAAAATGCCCGTAAACAGTTGAATGATTAATCTCAATGTGACACATCTAATAAAATGCTATTTAGCAACTAAAAGAAACAAACTAACAATAGTATGATATGGGAGAACCTCAAACTCATTAAGCTAAATTAAATCAGAAAGGGTATGTGTTATATGGTTCAATTTTACGTCTCAAAATAGCAAATCTATAGTATCAAAAGTTATGTGAGTGATTGCTGAGTCTGAAGGAAAGAACGAGAAATAACTGTAAATGGATATAAAAAAACTTTTTTGAAAGTATACTGACATGACTTAAAACCGGATAATGGAAGAGCCAGAAAGACAGTACAGAAGTTAGGGTGCTTGTCTTGCATGTGACCGGTGGGGGGTTTAATCCCGAGGGCCCCATACAGACCTCCAACCCCACCAGAAGTGATCTCTGAGCACAGAACCAGGAGTAAGCTCTGAGCACCACAGAGTTTGGCCCAAAAATAAACAAAAAATCCAAATGGTTGTAACTGCTTCATAGCTCTCCACAATAACAACAGCAACAACAAAAAACTGAACAATACAGTTCATGACATGAAGATTATCGCACTAAATATGTTCAACTGGGGCCAGAGAGATAGCACAGAGGGTAGGGCTTTTGCCTTGCACGCAGCCGACCCGAGTTAGATCCCAGGCATCCCATATGGTCTCCCGAGCACCGCCAGGAGTAACTCCTGAGTGCAGAGCCAGGAGTAACCCCTGAGCATCGCTGGGTGTGACCCAAAAAAAAAGCAAAAAATAAATAAATAAATAAATAAATAAATAAATAAATAAATAAACAAACAAATAGATAAATAAATAAATAAATAAATGTTCAACTAATTAGAAATGAAGTAATGTTAAAATGAAAACAGAACAAAATAACACACTTATCAAATACTCTAGAAGCAAACATGTGGAGTGGACACAAAAATTTTAAAACAGTATCATCTTCAAATTTAATTATGCTTAGTTTGGGTTTGGGGGCCATACCCTCAGTGCTGCTGACTTATCCCTGGCTTTTTGCTCAGGGATCATTCTGAGTGGAGGCATCGGTCTATAGGGTGAGCAAACCCCGTCAGCCGCATGCAAGGCACGCAGCGTACCTGCTCTCCTATCCCTCCTACCCCAATTAAAAGCAGTATCTAAAAAAGAAATAATTGGCAATTTGTTAATGTTTTTAAGTGGAGGTGAGAAAAGAGGAAGAAAAATGTGTCACACGTTTTCACATCAGAAGTTGGTAGTTGCTCTGAGGGTGTAAAACATTACCAATAAGTTTGGTTGTGTTTGGCAGACAATTAGATGTACAATTCTGCAGCGCAAACAGATGATCCATCTAAAGGATGTAGCTATGGAAATCACTCACAGAGCTGAAGTCCCTATTCAGGGACGAGTGAGATCACAAGCGAGTTTAAGAGCAAACAGGACAGGACAGGACAGAACCTAGTGAAATACCCACACCATGGGTCTGAGGAGGAACCTTATAGAGTTAGTTACGGGCTGAAAAGACAAAAATGTCTCCCTATGGCTTCATGAAATTCTCCTTCCAGAAAAAAGGCTATGGTGATGCACTCACACACCTGCGCTATAAGCAGCAGCAAGCCAGAGAAACTTGCTTTTACCCTTGGTCTAATTGCTTGATAGACTTAGAAATAGAATGCTCTAAGGAATAGCTTGAGGTTTCTTTGCTACTATTACGTATCATCAGTGGTAGGTGCTCTTAAATTTCTTTACTGATTTTTTTTTTTTTTTTGCTTTTTGGGTCACACCCCGCTACGCTCAGGGGTTTCTCCTGCCTCTGCACTCAGGAATTATTCCTGGCGGTGCTCGGGGACCATATGGGATGCCGGGATCGAACCCGGCCAGCATGGGCTGGCCGTGTGCAAGGCAAACATCCTACCCGCTGGGCTATCGCTCCAGCCCCTACTGATAATTTCTTTACTGATAATTCTTATGTATGAGTCATTACTCTGCAGTTTTGACTTACGTTGTTTTGATTTGCTGTCACAATTGTGCAATAGTTTAGTACCATTGTTTCCATTTTAAAGAAGAGTAACAGAAGGCACTATGAGGTTAGGAAATTTAAGAAATGAGAGAATCAATCTGTGCCTTTATTTGTTTGGGGGTCACACCGGGCAATGCTCAGGGCTTGCTCCTGCTTTTTTGCTCTGGAATTACTCCTGGAGATGTTCAGGGAACCATATGGGACACTGGAAATTGAACCCAGGTGAGCGCATGCAAGACAAACACCCTACCTGCACTGCTATTGCTCGGGCGCTATCTGTGTCTATTAATTAACTCACATTCTTAACAAGAACTCTGAAATGGCCTCTCTGCAGAGCATTATCTAAATGTTCTATGACCTTGAAAGTCAGTGCGGGGTGGGAGCAATAGTACAGCCTTGCACAGGGCAGACCCAGGTTCCATCCCATATGGTCTCTCAAGCAAGGCCAGAGTAATTCCTGACTACAGAGCCAGGAGCAACCCTTCAGCACCACTGGGGGTAACCCCAGAGAGCAAACAAACAAACAAACAAACAAACAAATAAATAAATAAGAAAAAATTGCCAGTGCTTGGGAGTCCGGACACATTCACACTACAGCAGTAGGAAGAGATTCTGCCCTCAGAGAGGTCTCTGTGGGTTCATCAGCCCCCACGTATTGTTCCCCCAGAGTTCAGGGAAGGATCAGAGATTAGCCACTTCTTCAGGTAAAGTGATCAGTTCAAATTAAACTGGAACTAGAGTCTTTTCCAAAGAAGATTATGAGGCAGAAAAACCGAGCCAGAGAGTAAAGGATTTGTCGAAATCATGGAAGGCAAAAAGAAGCCCAGTGTAGAAGTCAAGTCTAACCATAAGCCCAAAGTAGCCCTTTGTGGGCATCATCAGATCACCTTAATTGGGGAAAGGGAAAAAAAGATCACCTCAATAACCCGAAGGAACACAGGTTTGTAATTCCAGTATCTGTATTTTCCAGTCTTTCTAATTTTCATGTTTGGCTTGAATTTCCCAAGGTATTTCTTCAATGAAGTTATTAATCAGATTGAAAACTAAATGAAAGTTCATGTGACATCTGTGTCTTTCTTAAAAAATCCAAGCAACCCTTTGGGAATTAAGTATTTTCTTTTACCATAAATGTGTTAATGTCCTTAAAGGAAGTCAATACAAGAAGCCATAAAGAACAAATTTCATTTCCACCTCTCAAGAAGTAACTTTTAATAATCCCTTGGTTTCCCTAAGAAATACATTTTGAAGAAAACAGAGGAATTTAGTGAAATTTGAAAATAATTATAATGAGAATAAAAAAGAAGGGGATGAAGAAGAAAGTAAAAGGAGAAAGTGAAGGAGACACAAAGGTAGAATAAATACATAAGGAAGATCGAATAGTAGAGATTGAATTTTAAATGGGACCTAGTTGGCATTCTCTGGGGACTGTCCTTGTCCAAGGAAGAATTTCTGGCTCCCATCCACGCTACCTTCCTATGCAGTTCTGTTGGCTGGAACAGCACCTGGTACCTTATACTATAGTTTATTCCAAAGCAAGTTGCTTTTGCCTGATACCTCCCTCCTGCAGTGATAGGGGCAGGGGCAGGGTTGAATTCAGCCTGGGAGGAGACCAGAAGACCTGACAACAGCTGCTCAGGTGGTCAAGATGTGCATCTTTTCACATTCACCAGGAACTCGGCTGGGCAATGCAATAACACATACTTATAACTAGCTCTTTTGACTATAAAAATCATTATTGGGACAGTTGAGAAACCCAGATTGAGATGGTACTGACCATGTTGACCATGGTGATGGCATTGTGGTTCTCCATGGGATGACGCCCTTTGTTCTCGGAAACACTGAAAGGCTCAGCATGCTAGAGACTCATCACCACCCCTGCATCCTGGTGCCCTGTGGAGACACCTCTACTGTGGCCTTTCCTTGCCTATCTGCCTACAATTGTAGTGTATGTGCTGCCAAAGAGATCACTAGTCTGTCTCCCGCTGCTGTAGGGAACTCACTCCTATGGCTTAGGGGGAAACAAATTCTTTGTAGTATTCTTGCCATTAGTCCACAAACCTGAAACAGCGTCAAGCAATTTTTGAACACTTTGTTGGTAGGTAGATCGGTTTGGTGCCCGTGTTTCTGCTTGCACTTGTCTTCCTGTTGTTCATTGATTTACTCCGGTTGGCACCAGTAATATCTGCATACGTCCTGTTGTGAGCTAGCATAGCCCAAGGTCATCTGCTCACTCCAGTAACCCGAATAGCCTCAGACCATTCCTAGAGATCAGAGGAATGAGGTCTATAATCGTTACTGGTTTTTGACATATCAAATATGACACGAGTAGTTTGCCAGGCTCTGCCATGCGGGTGGTACACTCTCAGTAGTAGGCTCTCATCTCGTGCATTTACTGATGAACCGAAATGGGAGAGATCAACTTTTCTCTTGGGTGGAGCTCTGACGAGCTGTGGAGTCCGGATGTTGAAAATGGCAGCCCCCATGGTGTGGGGGGGTTCCTCTGGCTTCTTGCAAGGCTTTATTGGGATGACAGGCCAGGGCTAGAATTCACCTTCCCTCCTGGGTGCCTCATGATCAGCTGAGCACAGGGCCATGCAAAACCAAATGGCAAAGGGAAGGAAGGGGAAGTGAACTTCATGTAATCTTTCTAGTGCTGAGTTTTGCAGAACATGGGTAGGTTAAATGGGCAGCAACTCTGTTTGTCTTGTGAAATACAAACAAAGACATTACACTCTAAAAAATATGCTTTGCCCATCCCAGCTCACAGCAGGGCGCCTGTCATCAGACTCTATAAGCATAGTCAGTGATGCTGAGGTTAGCTCACACAAACAACGGCAATTTCAGTCATTAGTAGTCTTTATAGCAGGACCATCTCCCAGGCTCAGTAGGGGAGTGTTGGAGCACGTGGTGCCTCTACCATAAAAGCAGTTCTTCATTTTTACACTCTTTCCTTCTAACCCAAACTTCCAGAGCAAGAGGGCGCTTTCCCCAGCACTCCTCAGAGTCCCAGAAGGGAAAAGGCTAATGCCTGATCTGAACCTGCACTGCTGACAAGCTTAGCTTTCATTTGGGGTTTTATTTATTTCCAAATGAAAAGAGCTTCCTTGTTTTCCCAGATTATAAAAGCAATCTATGCTTGTTATTAAAACCAATTTAGACCAAAAAAATAAGGATGGTGTGTTGGGGGGGAAACATAAGCATTGCTGGAAAGTGGGGAAGTCTAAATTATCCATAATTTTTCAACCAGAAAGTTGTTCATATTTTTGTGCTAGCATCCAAGTTTATGTAATTATAAACAGCAATGTGGTTATATTAAACAAGCGATAATATAACCATTATAATCTTTATTTTACTCTTACACTACTATAGGCATTTTTATATGCTTGCAAATATAAATTCATGACACCACACACACAAAAACATCTCTTGTACAAAGGGCCTAAGAGAACAATGGGCAAAGAATTTCATCTTTTTTTTTCAGGGCAGTACACAATAAACTTTAAAAAGACTGCTCAGCTTCATTAGTTATCAGGAAAAATTCAAATGAAGACCTTCCAAAGTTGTTAAAATAAAAGAGACAGTTAAAAGTATCTGCCAGCAAGGATGTGAAGTAATTGGAACATTCAGACACTATTGGTGGGTCGTATAATGGTATAACCCGTTGGAAAACAGTTTGGCAATATCTGTTAAAGCCAATCACATGCATATATAGAGTTCTGAAAATTTTGAGGTATGGGTCAACAGAAGTGCATGTACATATTGACTGGAACAGGAATTCCCATCTATTTGTAATATATGCAATGAAGAAACCACTAAAGGTCTACGTATAGTAGAATGGACTTAAAAGGCCTGTGGAATGCTTGTGCGTTAGCAACAGGAAATGGGCCACAGCTACATATGATACCAAGGAGGACTCTCACAGACGTGTCAGTAGCAGTCATAGAAAGTTACATACGGAGCAAACCATGTGTAGAAGAGCAAGCTAAGCATGCTCTTCAGGGTAGAGGTCACCCTGCCCGGGGGACCAGGGATAGGGATACAGGGGTAGGTCGCGACTGATGTAGGGGTAGATTGGGACTTTGAGGAAAAGTTCACTTTCTTGATCTGGGCACTAGATAAGATTATATCAGCTTGATGAAAGTTTAACCAGCTGTTCCCTTAGGGTCTATGAATTTTTCTATGGTGGGGAGCATGTGCGACCAGGGATCAAACTTAAGGTCTCAAGAAAGGAAGTTCCACCACTTTGAGCTACTTCCCAGGCCCTGGAGATTGATGTGAATAAAACAGGGCCCCTGCGGTGACCTTTGACAGATGACTGAGGAAGGTAAAGCTGTTTTGGAGAAAGCGGGCTGTCAGGTATAGGCTGGAGGGACTCTGGCTGCTTGGACGCAGAGCGCGCACAGGGACCACAGTTGAGCATAAAGCATATCATGGTCGGACCGCGAGTAGGTCTGGGACAGAGCACTATGGAGCCAGCTCTCTGCTCTCTGCAGAGCTGCCGTGAAAAAACACGCGAGGCCGCAGTAAGCAATAAAGGGCAAAATAGCAATGGAATTCAAGGAAACGCGATTAAACCTGAGAGCCACAAACTGGACCCCTTTGTCAGAGACGAGCTTGAGTTTTGGAGCTTGATTTTTTATTTATTGACTTTTTTTGTTGTTGTTGTTATTTTGGGTCACATCTGGCCATGCTCAGGGATTACTCCTGGCTCTGCACCTCAGGAATTACTCCTGGTGGTGCTCCGGGATCATATGGGATGCCGGAGATGGAACCCGGGTCAGCCCCGTGCAAGGCAAACAAACGCCCTACCCCCTGTGCTATTGCTCTGGCCACTTTTTTGGGAACTTTTTTAAAAGACTTGGTGACTTCCTGAAGAAAGCCAAGAGAGAACAGTACCTCACTCCCGCCCGAGACCTCACTCCTGCCCCCACACCTGACTCCCACCCCAGACCTCACTCCCGCCCAAAGCCCTCCCACGTATTTGCAGAATGAAGTTTCGCTCTGCCGCTTGGCGCACAGCAGCCCCCTGCACGTCAAGGTTCCTGCACTGTCCCTTTATGGGGAAGTAAACCAGAGTCCCAGCAACAGCAAAGCATGTTTTAAAGGCTCCTATGGTCTGCGTACCTGCAGCTCTGCAGGGGGCAGCGAGAGGCGGTGCTGCTGCCCGGAGCAAGTCAGCATTTGCGTGTTCACCAGGAACCTTCTGGAGCGTCTCCCGCTGCGCTCACACACCACTTGGATTTGTAGAGTTTTTCAGATGACTTTGTCTCCTTCTGAAGTCTGCCCTTTCCTAAGATGTACCTATGTATATTGAGCAAAGGACTCCATAGTATGTGCTTTTTTATAAAATTCATGTATGGGGGGCAAGAGGAACCTGCCACACAGCGCTCAGCGGTCCCTGGGTCACTCCGGAACACTCAGCTAACTAGACCCAATGGTCACTGCTATGGGTAATGTAGCCACTGGCATTCAGCAGTGCTGGGACACCAGGGTCACACTGGTGGTGCTGAGAGTGAGGGCGTCATGCTGTTCCTTGTCCGTGCAAGGCGTGTATCCCTAACCTTTGGGCCGTCTACTCAGCTCCTGTTGGGTTCTAAGCTGCTAGCCTTAGGGTCCAGCATTTTCCCACCACAGACCCTAAGGGCTCCCATTCCTTAGGGTCCCCATTCCTAGCCCCCCACTCCATAGGGGCTGTCATTTTCCACATCCGGACTTCCCTCTCGTCACAACTCTACCCAGCAGACCAGACTATCACAGCTCACAACTCCACCCAGCAGACCAGACTATCACAGCCCGGATCATCCATACCCACCCTGCAGAGTTTTTTTTTTTCAATCCGGCCCAGGTATGCTGAACCAGAGACTCTCAGACATGGGGCAGAGCTGCTCCTTGCTCTCCCTGTGCCCAGCCACTCATGAGGCGTTCAGGAGGCCTGGCGGGTTCTAGCCCTGGTCTGCCACCCCAGCAGAGCCTCACAACAAGCCAGACGACACCCCCACTCCATGGGGCCGCCATTTTCCACATCCGACTTCCCTCTCGTCACAACTCCACCCAGCAGACCAGACTATTACAGCTCGGCTGGCGCGCAAAGCAGCCGTGTGGTTCATCAATAAATGCTTTATTAAAGGTGACTACAAGAGTATGCCACCTGCACGGCAAGCCTGGCAAGCTGCTCATGTTGTATTTGATATGCCAAATACCAGTAACATTTATATTAGGTCATTTCCATGACCTAATATAATGGTTTGACGCTCTTTATGTTCCTGGAGCAAGCAGATGCCTTTGGGTTCTACTAGCATGAGACAGGACATATGGAGATATTACTGGTGCCCACTCTAGCAAATAGATGATGAACGGGAAGATAGTGATAGTGACAGAGATAGACCCTAAGGGCAGGACCCAGAAATGGACCCTGCCCATAAGGTTACACCCAAAACATCTGTGCTTATCTGAGCTAAGGTGAGACAGAATGTGCCTGGTCTTCTGGCCTCTGACCACAGGGATATGTGAATCAATGATTGTTACCTTGCAAATGTTACCTTGCAAATGCTAAATCTGTGATTGTCATTTGTTCCTGTTACAAGGCCGGGAGCTTGCAAATGCCCTGTGATGTGTGCTTGTACCCCCTCCGCCCAAATATTGTATAAAAGGCTTAAACTGTGTTCAGTAAAGCGAGTGCTGCTATCCAGAGCTCCCCATACATGGGTGTCGCCCTTTCTTTCTTTCCTTTCTCAGCAGCAGTGGCAAGGCAGAGTTTCTCCCAAGTCCATCCCTCTCCTTTTCCCACAGGGATGAAGTCTGGCAAGATCTAGGTCTTTCTCTTTTTTGTGTGTGTTTGGGGGGCGGCACTGCTGGCCAGGGCCCCTGACAAACTCCTACTTGAACTTATTTTAAACCATGTTTCTGAAATCCGGTTCCTCCCTTCAGTCCCGAAGTTTTGGTTCTTTGATTTTATCATGCAGCTAGCTCCTTGCTCTGTATCACCTCCTTTTCCCAACTATTAGAGGACCAAGATTCTTCCTGGCTTCCTACCTGTATAGTTGATATTTTTTTTCCTATTCAATGAAGATAAAAGCAGAGGAATTTGGCTCGCTGTACATCTTTGTGTTTTGAATATTATACCTTGACTCCCAGAATGTTAATCTGACTGAAGCACTGTCAGAATGTTCTCGGGCCTTCTGGTTGCGTACATACTGAAAGGGCCACACAAATCAGAGTCTCTCAGGTCAGGTTTCCTTCCTCACTTCCATGGGTCTGAGTTCAGTCTTGCCCCAATTGTGGCATCAAGCACAAGAGTCAGAAATGGGAAGTATTCGTGTCAGGGAGGAAATGAGAGCATGTGTTCAGCACAATGGGTCACAACCACAACTGCTCTTCAATGGGTTGGGGGAAAGGCCCACCTTTACAGACAACAGCAAGCTCTCCAAAGCTGTAGAAAGAATCTGGATAGACTGTTAGTGGTGAGGCTTTCAGCTCTGACTTCTCTAGATGAAACAACGAGAGCAAAATTCTAGCAAGGCTTCCTCTTTCCAAGGACACTTACAACCCTGGTCTAGGGATAAAACTGTCAAGTAAATTCGTGCCAAGGTCCTTTCTGGTAGACTCTAAGCTGCGCATTCATACAGGCTTGTGAGTTTTCGGTGAGAGGGTGCAGGACAGCCTTTCCCTTTAGGCTCTTTGATCCACTTCTCAGATTATGTTGGCTCCTTACTGCGAGAATGAGGTCAGGGCCACTAGCTGGGCTTCCTGAAGTCTAGTTTTTTGCCCTGTTGTCTGTGGCCACTGACCACACTGAATGACCACAATTCTAACTCAATCAGCAATCCCGAGGTTTTGTATGTTAGTGGTCACAAGAAAACCCGGTAAGAGAATACCTGTACCTCAACTTGGCACAGGCCTTAATGCCCTTAACAATGTAATTTTGTTACCTCTCTCCCACTATTTGTCCTGAAGTTATTTAAAAAGTTAAATATGTACCTTATTTATTTGTTTCATAATTTATTACCTTTTCTTTTTTGCTTTTTATATTTCTGGGCCATATACCATATACTTAGCACCATATGCCTAGTGGTGCTCAGAGCTTTCTCCTGACTCTGTGCTTTGCTTAGGTGACCATATGGAGAGTTGGGTATTGAACCAGGGATGAGCGTGAGCTAGACAAGTGCCTTACCCGCTGTACTCTTTATCTCCACTGGTAGTCTATTTTCATCTTTTTAAATTTAACGTAGAAGGAAATAAATTTCCCTCACTTGCCTTAAACAGCCAGTATCTACCTTCACCACAGGAACCCACTAATCAGTTTCATATGAATCACTGAAAAGCCTCTTTACACATAGGGTGAATTTCTATGATCCACTATGTAATAACTTTCACTTGTCACTTATCACTTGTCTTCCCGTTGTTCATCAATTTGCTCGAGCGGGCGCCAGTAATGTCTCCATTTGTTGGGAATGAAGTCCATTATCGTTACTGATTTTGGCATAGTTAATACACCACGGGTAGTTTGCCAGGCTCTGCTGTGGCTCTGGGTTCTTCCCAGGTGGCCCAGTCTTTTTCTATGTCAGACCATCAACCATCCAGGGCCCAAGGGCAGGAGCCCTGAGTGTAGACAAGCCTGTCTCCTGTCTGCCACCTACCGACACAGCAGGGCACTTTTACATATAAAGAAATGTGTATAAAAGTCCTTTTTGTCCCAATTTTTACACACAAAGATTTATTCATTTAGACACTGGACAATGAGCAAGGTGCTTGTTTTCCATGTGGCTGACTCAGATTTGATCCTCAGTACCCCATTTCTTCTCTTCTTTTATTTAAATAACCGATTTACAAGGTACATAGTTTTTCACAATACAGTTGTTAGAAAGATTCTTCATTCAGCACCAATTCCACCACCAGTGTGCCCCACCACCACCAGAGACCGCATTTCCCACCCACCCCCATCTCCTTCCCCCATGCCTACTTCCTTTGCTGTCATCAGTTGTGAAGATCATTACAGCCCATATAAGGAAATGGTATTGATATAGTCATGGCTTTTGTTTTCTGGGTTGTGTGAGGGTCTGGCCAATTTCTGTTCTTGGATTTGCTTTCTGGGTTTCCAGAACACAGTGGTTTTCTACTGTCAATCCAAGACACACCACCACTACACCTACAGAAAACACTTATTTCAGATTTTTTCTTACCCTCTTTTCCTACACATACTCTGAATAATCTATTCTATATTACTTGTTGAAGCTACTTCTCTAAATACGGTTGATGAATATGGTCATAGGCAAAAGTTATTGGCGATTCTAAAATCTCCATTGTCAGCATTACATTTGGTCCCCCAGTACCACCAGAAGGGATCCCTAAGAGAACTCAGGAGTAAACCCTTAGAACTGTTGGGTGTTGCAAAAGAACCAAACCACACCAAACCAAATATATATATATATATATATATATATATATATATATATATATATATATATACACCAAAAAACCTATTTTTTTCTTTCTTTTTTTTGTTGCATTTTGGGTCACACTCGGTCATGCTCAGGGGTTACTCCTAGCTCTACATTTAGGATGCCAGGGATTGAACCTGGGTTGGCCTCGTGCAAGTCGAACACCCTACCTGCTGTGCTAGTGCTTCAGCCCCAAAAACCAATTTTTCTATATCTTTATTTTTTTCTTTAATCTTTATGAGCCCAATTCATCATATTGAGAACATTATTTTTCATAGATTACATACTATTATGTGTGTTTCACAAATTTTTAACATTCTCTAGTAGAAGAAATTTGGGTCAAATGTACTGTACAATTTTTGATTTTTAATACATACCCAATGCATATATTCTTGTAAGTTTCCATAGGATAAATTTCCATAGGATAATGAAGGAGATAAGGAAATACAATTTTACAGCAGACATTCCCAACTTCCCTTTTTATGTGACTTCCTGATATCTTTCACATGGGAATTTTCAAAAGAAAATACCCCTTACTTTACACCACATTAAATTTAACTCATGACTTTATCAATACAATTTCTATATATGTGCTGTAATGGTCAATATAACTAGTGCTGGCTGAGGGAGCAGGCATGGGGATGGGGAGTGGGTGGGAAATGAGAGTCTCTGGTGGTGGAAACACACTGGTAGTGGAGTTGGTGTTGAATGATCAATCTTTCTAAGAACTGAATTTATGAAAAACTTTGTACTTTACAAATCATGGTGTTTTAATCACTGTCACTGTCACTGTCTTCCCATTCATCATCGATTTGCTCGAGCGGGCACCAGTAACATCTCCATATGACCTGACTCATGCAAGTAGAGCCCAAGGGAACCTGCTTGCTCCAGGAACATAAAGAGCCTCAAACCATTCCATCAGGTCATGGGAATGAGGTCTATAATTGTTACTGGTATTTGGCATATCAAATACGACATGGGTAGCTTGCCAGGCTCTGCCGTGCGGGTAGCATACTCTTGTAGTCATCTCAAAATCCAGCATTTATTGATGAACTGAACTGCGATAGGCTGATCTACTGGGTGGAGTTCTGACGAGGGGGAAGTCCAGATGTGGAAAATGGAGGCCCCTCATGGAGTGGGGGTTGTCTGGTTTTTTGTGAGGCTCTGCTGGGGTGGTGGGCCAGGGGCTAGAACCTGCCATCCCTCCCGGTGCCTCATGAGCGGCTGGGCACAGGGAGAGCCAGTAGCAGCTCTGCCCCATGTCTGTGAGTCTCTGGATCAGCATACCTGGGCCGGATTAAAAAGGCTGCTGCAGGGTGGATCTCGATGAGCCAGGCTATGATTGGCTGGTCTGCTGGGTAGAGTTCTGATGAGGGGGAAGTCCGGATGTGGAAAATGGAGGCCCTCATGGAGTGGGGGTCATCTGGCTTGTTCTGAGGTTCTGCTGGGGTGGCGGGTCAGGGCTAGAACCTGCCATCCCTCCCAGTGGCTCATAAGCGGCTGGGCACAGAGAGAGGCAATAGCATCTTTGCCCTATGTCTGCTCCAGTCGCCTATAGTTTTAATAAAAATTAAAAAAAAAATAAATTTGGGGCCGGAGCGATAGCCCAGTGGTAGGGCATTCGCCTTGCACGCGGCCGGCCTGTGCCGGCCCGGGTTCGATCCCGGCATCCCATATGGTCCCCTGAGCACCACCAGGAGTAATTCCTGAGTGTAGAGTCAGGAGTAACTCCTGAGCACTGCCGGGTGTGACCCAAAAAAAGCAATAAATAAATAAATAAATAAATAAATAAATTTAACACAAGATGGACTAAAGACCTATACATAAGAGCCAAATATAAAATTCATAGAACACATAGGATGAATTTTTATGATCTAAAATTTGAGTATGGATTCCTAAATATGCTATCAAAAACATATGCAGCAAATTAAAAAAATAGATCACTGTCTCTCACTGTCTTCTTTTCATCTTCGATTTGCTCGAGCGGGCCCCAGTAACATCTCCATATGACCTGTCTCATGCAAGTAGAGCCCAAGGGAACCTGCTTGCTCCAGGAACATAAAGAGCCTCAAACCATTCCATCAGGTCATGGGAATGAGGTCTATAATTGTTACTCGTATCTGGCATATCAAATACGACATGGGTAGCTTGCCAGGCTCTGCCGTGCGGGTAGCATACTCTTGTAGACATCTCAAAATCCAGCATTTATTGATGAAGCGGCTGCGTGAGCCGGGTTGTGATAGGCTGGTCTGCTGGGTGGAGTTCTGACGAGGAGGAAGTCCGGATGTGGAAAATGGAGGTCCTCATGGAGTGGGGGGTCTTCTGGCTTGTTGTGAGGCTCTGCTGGGGTGGTGGGCCAGGGCTAGAACCTGCCATCCCTCCTGGGCACCTCATGAGCGGCTGGGCACAGTGAGAGCCAGTAGCAGCTCTGCCCCATGTCAAAAAAAAAATAGATAATTAAACTTAAAAATTTACCACTTCTATGTATCAGAGAAGGACTCAAATACACAGGGCAGAGCTGCTACTGGCTCTC
This sequence comes from Cryptotis parvus, assembly GCA_021461705.1. NCBI lineage: Eukaryota > Metazoa > Chordata > Mammalia > Eulipotyphla > Soricidae > Cryptotis > Cryptotis parvus. The sequence goes on from JAJIBD010022532.1 coordinate 171,092, forward strand.
CCTGTGCTCAGCTGATCAAGAGGCACCCAGGAGGGAAGGCAGATTCTAGCCCTGGCCCACCATCCCAATAAAGCTTCCCAAGAAGCCAGAGGAATCCCCACACCATGAGGGCAATCATTTTCAATATCCGGACTCCACAACTTCATCCAAGAGAAAAGTCTATCTCTCCCTGTTGCAGGACTCCTAAGGGCCGCTGCATCTGCTCTGAATTGCCGCCTACAAATCACTTCTCAGATAAGGGGGTAGTCTAAATGTGGCAGTTTATCTGACCATGTATGCTGTACTAGTTGGTATAAATATTCTCCCATGCTACCACAATCATCGTGGGACTAGCTAGATCTTACCAGCATATTAGCCTGGCCACGTAGGACACCTAAGTAATTAGACCAGAGAGAAATGCTGTTTGCTTCTAAGCAAACAAGCATGGCTCCCTGATATACTCAAAGGCAACTAAAATATAAAACTACAATGAAGTAGAAGAGACTTGTGAAGGCTTGGAGAAATATTTAACTGGCATTAATATTAGTCTTTGGTACAGAGACATGCCATCTCAGAAACCCCCTTCTCTACCCTATAAAGGCATTCCCAGGCAGATCTTGGCTCAAAACATTAGCATACTAAAGGGCCTAGGTGAGGTGCAGGGAGGGATTACCTAAGGGCATTTGACCCTCCCTGCTTTCCATAACAGTGGGAGGAAGGTCTGAGCTGCAGGGGGTATAAACTAGCCGGTTCCCTCTCTCGCGTGTTTCTTTTTGGGCCTCGCTCACCCTTTTTGGAAGTCTTGTCTTCTTCCTCCTTTTACAAAGCTTTACACGTGGTGGCCGCCATCTTGGCCTACACGTGGCTGGGGTTCTAGCCTGGAATCCTAAGCACCAGGCTTTTCCTTTTGCTGATTTGTATGCCTGAACTTGTGATAAGTAAAGCCTTTTAAAACTGCATCGGATTCCTGAGTTTTCATCCATTCCTCGCCGGCTTTGGAGGTAGAAGGGAACTTCGCTTCCCGGCACTGTCGGGGACCCTGGCGGAGCGCCCCGACATCTCCCCATTGTGGTTCATCAGTAAATGCATGAGATGAGAGCCTACTACTGAAAGTATACACCTGCATGGCAGAGCCTGGCAAGCTACCTGTGTTGTATTTGATATGCCAAAAAACCAGGAACAACTATAGACCTAATTCCCATGACATGAAGGATTGGTTTCAGGCGCCCGTGTTCCTGGAGCAAGCAAATGCCCTTGGGTTACACAAGTGCTTGACAGGATGTATGGAGATGTTACTGGTGCCCACTCGAGCAAATCGATAAATGGGAAGGAAAGTGATAAGTGGCATGTATCAGAGAAACTATTAAAAGAAATAGTAGATGACCCAAACCATGAGAGAAAACATTTGTCAACCTCATCTCATAAGAATCTACTATAGGCGGCTGGAGTAGTAGAACAGTGGGTCAGGTATTTGCCTTGCACACAGCTGACCCTGGTTCAATTCTCAGGACTCCATATGGATCACCAGGAGTGATCCCAGAGCAAAGGCACAACTATATTGAAAAGAGGGGTTTATTAGGAAAAACCACATACGCCAAGGAGAGTGCCCACCAGCATGCAGACAAGAGAGAAGAGACAGTCTGTATATATGCAGTCATTGTTCAGGAAACTCACACACAACTGTCAGAGCGTTTAATGGACATAGATTGCATGCACAGAAAATGGCGGAGAATTGTCACTAGGGGTCTGAAGACAATGAGGACTAGATGTTGAGGAGAGCTCTATGACAGTCTCACTGACCAGTACTGTCCAGCCAAAGACCTGGGGTCCTTATCCGTACAAACATTTTCCGATGATTTTTTTGTCTTGGCTGAATCAGAGTCAAAAGAATATAATGATGTAGCTTCTTCGGTGAGTTTTTGTCATATCCCCTAAACTTTGGGCCAGTTGATTTTAGTTTCCTTAACCCCAGGGATTCTTTCTAATTTTTTTTTGTAGGGGAAGAGAATGGGCACAAAGTTTCAAATTGCTTTGATTGTTGGCTTATAAGGACATTTCAGTAAAGGCTCCATTTGAAGCACCAGGTATCTGAGCCACTGCCTGACACTGATCATTTTAAACCAGTGAAAACGTATGAACTGCCACTATATCATTACTTTTGGCTTTTTGGCTTTCCTCCCTTTTGGAAACAAATTACAAAACAAAGGAATTCAGTGTTCCTGAAAGGAAAAAAATATCTACATAGCAGACTACACAAAGATGACTGAAAATAGTGACTTTTAAGGCATGATCCAACAAGTTATGTGAACGGTGGATCAAGAGAACAGACCAGGAAGTAGTGTGCTTTGACGGCTGTTCATTATTCTTCGACAAAAAAGTGTAATTTATTTGTACAATTGTTAACTAAATCTTTTGCTTGCCCTCATCAAAAGAACTCCCATAGAAAAGACTAGTCCTCATTGGAAAAGGCACACAGGGAAAATGAAAAAAGTAAAACCTGGATGTGAAAAAGGTATCCGTTTGCTCCAAAGATAAAAGCTACAAGTTCAGGGGCCAGAGAGACTGCACAGGGGTTAAAGCACTAGTCTTGCACGCAGCTGACCCTGGTTCAATCCCTGGTAGCACAAATGTTTTCCTGAACACTCAGGATAGTGATAGATAGACCTGAATACTATTCAGGTCTTATTCCTGGCTCTGGGCTCAGAGATCACCTCCACTGGGTCTCAGGGGACTGTATGAGGTATTAGGAACCTAACCCTAGTCAACTCTGGGCCAGGCAAGTGCTCTACCTCCTGTAATTATGCCTCCAGGCTTCAGAATCACACATATTAAAAAGGATGCTTCGGGCTGGACTTGAACCTAAGCATACTTAGGTCCAAAGGGTCTGAAGCATGTACTTTGCATTAAAAGACTCCATCCTCACCTCTGTCTGGCCAAGACTCCATCCTCACCTCCAACTGGCCCTGGAGCAAGGCTGAGTGAAATCTGGTGGTCCCTAAGCACTGCCGGGGGCCCTGGTGGCTCTCAGAGGTGCTGGACTTGAGCAGCACTGCCCTATTACAACAGTGAGTCACCTGACCCTGTTAGCTGAGTGAACCGGCACTTCCTCAAAAAAGTTTCAAAGTTTACTCACCTCTGGGTTTTCCAAAGGGGTCTTATTGTTCACCTGAAACCCGAAGATGTTAAGAACTAATATTTCTTCAATTGAAAAAGAAAGACCCACACGTAGTGCTGATACAAAAGTGAACCAGAAGAACCTTTACAAGGCAACTGAACAACTGGATGGCAACTAACAAGATGTGTGAGGCCCCTACCTGCGAGCCAGGGACTCCCCTTCTAGCAGACCTGCCACAGATACATTTTCTCTTTCCTATCTTTCCTCTTCGCTTTCTAAAATCTCCACTCTGCGTCACAAGGGAAGTCAATAAATGGGTAATAATTCCCTTAAACTCTACGGAATTAATTTCTTCTTGACTTATAGGAATTGGCAGCTCAAAAAAAAATCTGGATGCCTTAATAATTAATTAGAAGCCTCAGATTTTCTTCTATGAAAGCTCAGACTAGAAAATAATAAACGAAACTCCTAAAATAATGCACTGTAGGTCGGGTTAATAATCCACTCAACAAGAGCCTGCGATTGGGTCCAGAAGCAGAACTCAATCATGTGCTACCAAAGTGCCCCCTGCCGGCTTAATGCGGAAACACAATTTATGTGGGCAGTTTTAGTCTTTTTTTTTTTTTTCCCCCAGTGGCCACTCTAAACCCATTACATTTTCTAAAACTTCCTCACTCTCCTCAGTTCAAAGCTCTTTTGGATCAATAGGTTTCTGATATTTGTAGAACAAGAATATCTCAGTGAAAATCAAGAGTCCTTGACAGTCTTGGGTGTTTTTTGTTTTTAGTTAGCTGATTTGGAGGAGGCTCTCCTTTCCTCAGGATATCTGTATATCAGGAATTAATCACCACTTATTCTGACTTCACGGTGCACCTGCACCTTGTTCTCCGGCACACAAGAGCCTGCAGCCCACCTGCACTTTCTTTCCCTTCACCCTCATTAATTGCTGGCTTCAAGTGAGGTTTATGGACCAACTGTACGCACTGCCCCCGGACTGTTCCCTGAAAGCACATATTCCCGAGACCCCCGAGTGAGACCTACACTCTTGAACCTACAGTTGTAACAAGTACCCTACAGAATTCTTGTGTACTTGTCCTTTTAAAAAAAAAGTGGTGCGACAGTCTTAGATAGTAACGAAGTTTAGGACCAGGTCCTTCCCAGGATCTTGCCCATATATGCAAGGTAATGCTCATTGTAGTTGCAACAAACTGGGGGGAGGGGCTGATGGGGAATGGAGAATGGTAATGTCAGACTAGAACTCACCATTGAATATACACAGAGACTTACATGATAAACCCTAAATGTCTGTAGGGCAAGCCACAATGTGTAAGAGAAGAGAGAGGGAGAGAGAGGGAGAGAGAGAGAATGGAGAGAGAAAGAGAGAGAGAGAAACAGAGTCAGAGACAGAGAAATTGGGGACACTGGTGTTGGGAAGGGTGCACTGGTGGAGGGATGGGTGCTGGAACATTGTATGACTGAAACCCAATCACGAACATCTTTGTAATTGTATATCTCACGATGGTATAATAAAAAGAGGGGGCCTTTTATAAAAGCTGGCACACTCGCACAGGTTTAAAAAAATACCCTGATTTTTTTTGCTTGTTTTTGAGCCCCACCAGGCTATGCTCAGGGCTTTCAGCTGACTGCTTTGGGATCACTCCTGGCAGAGGTTGGTCATTGAATCAGGATGGATCACAAGAAAGGCAAAATGCCTTAACACTGTGCAGCTCTCGGCCCCAAACACTCTGATTTTACCACACCGTATGTTGTCCGAGACTTATCATGACTCTTACTCATCTAAAGAACTAAAAGCAAAACTAAAGTTGGCTTATATAGATTTGGGTAAATTGTTTAAAACATCTTTTGGGTAAATTGTTTAAAACATCTTGTCTCCATTCCTGAGAGAGGATTCTAAACAGGTCCTTCACTGAGAGCAGACCTGGCCAGGATTTACAAAGCAAAACTATATGGTCAAAGGTTATGATTTACAAAATAAAAAGTGCACCAAAGAAAAACAATCATGTCACAGTTATTTTTCTGTCATTGCATTCCATCTATTAAGGGCAATACAGTTTACAACTATAGCGCAAATTAGCTAATCTATGTTATTTATTGAAAAGCATGTAGTTCCCTGCTTATGACTGAATTAATCAAAATATATTTACAATTTTTAAGCAAATGCACTTACCAAACGCCAGTAACAAAGTGCCACACCTCCAAATCCTTGTTGCAGAGCCCTTGTTCTCAATCAGCAGCTGCTGCCCACTTTTACATCTCTTAAAGCTGCTTCTCTTAACCTGATGCCCTCTGAAATAGCGTGGTAATTGCAAGGTTTCTTCAGGTTATTCTGATCTGACTCTTTAGCGTCAGGAGATTTTATTTTTGAGCTGTATACCAATTTCATGCTGTAGGATGTTTTCCCACAAGTTGAAGGTAAAAATGCTTTGTACTTACTAGGAACACAAAGTTGCTTGCCAGAGTACTTCAATAAGCTATCTGTGCTAGGAAAACATGTCATCCATTCAGCCATTTATTACCTCTGGGCAGGTACTTTCTTTTACAAAACCCTCAAAACGATATAAAATAAAGGCATATATATTCCTGACCACCTAGCCCTTTTCTTCCACAATATCAGCATTTTCTAAATGTAATTCTTTGGAAAAGAAGTGTCATTCTATATGGATAGAGGAAAGAGGAAGGAAGGAAGGAAGGAAGGAAGGAAGGAAGGAAGGAAGGAAGGAAGGAAGGAAGGAAGGAAGGAAGGAAGGAAGGAAGGAAGGAAGGAAGGAAGGAGGGAGGGAGGGAGGGAGGAAGGAAGGAAAGGAAGGAGGAAGGAAGGAGGAAGGAAGGAAGGAGAAAGGAGGAAGGAAGAAAGGAGGAGGTAAAGAGGAAGGAAGGAAGGAAGAAAGGAAGGAAGGAAAAAAGGAAGGAAGGAAGGAAGGAAGGAAAGAAGAAAGGAAGAAAGGAAAGAAGGAAGGAAGGAAAGGAGGGAGGGAAAGAAGGAAGGAAGAAAGGAAGGAAGGAAGGAAGGAAAAGGAAGAAAGGAAAGAAGGAAGGAAGAAGGAAGGAAGGAAAGTAAGGAGGAAGGAAGGAAGGAAGGAAGGAGGGAGGAAGGAGGAAGGAAGAAAAGAGGAAGTAAAGAGGAAGGAAGGAAGGAGGAAGGAAAGAGGAAGGGAGGAAGGAAGGAAGGAGGAAGGAAAGAGGAAGAGAGTAAGGAAGGAAGGAGGAAGTAAATAGGAAGGAAGGGAGGAAGGAAGGAAGGAAGGAGGAAGGAAGGAAAGAGGAATGGAGGAAGGAAGGTAGGAAGGAACGAAGGAAGGAGGAAGGAAGGAAGGAGGAAGGGAGGAAGGAGGAAGGAAGAAAGGAGGAAGTAAAGAGGAGGAAGGAAGGAAGGAGGAAGGAAAGAGGAAGGGAGGAAGGAAGGAAGGAAAGAAGGAAGGAGGAAGGGAGGAAGGAAGGTAGGAAGGAAGGAAGGAGGAAGAAGGAAGGAAGGAGGAAGAAGGAAGGAAGGAGGAAGAAGGAAAGAAGGAAGGAAGGAAGGAAGGAAGGAAGGAAGGAAGGAAGGAAGGAAGGAAGGAAGGAAGGAAGGAAGGAAGGAAGGAAGGAAGGAAGGAAGGCAGGGAAGGAGGGAGGGAGGGAGGGAGGGAGGGAGGGAAGCAGTTTTATGGGGTGGGGCAGGAAACCAGTGATTGTTGGCAGCAAACCACGTATTGAACTTCACCCTCTAGAGGGAGGTGATGATTATATAGGATAATCAATATGTCACATGATCCTACAGTATTTCTCAGTGTATTCAACAAAATCAATTTTTATTCTTTTGGTTTGTTTTGAATTACCAATTAAGTTCATCTCTGGGACAACAGTATTCAACAGTACTTGGATTTCAAGAAATACATTCATGTGGGTATTCCTAAGTAAGTTATCAAATCCAGGAACATAGTTCAAAGGGTGTGAGCACATGTTTTGCATGTGGGAGCTCTGGGCTTAAGCCCTGGCACTATGTGATCCTGCCCACACACTACCAGGAACAATGCCTGGGCATCAGGGCAGGAGCAATCCCTGAGATCCGCACACCCCCTCCCCAAATGTGTCCCAAATAAAAGAAAACAAAGACCAAATAAATTAAGTGTAAAAACCGTAGCAAGTCACTTCATAAGAAGGCACTAATAGCGGCTGTCAGTTTTCCTTCTATGAAAATGAGCATCGCACTGAGAGGGGCATCAGGCAGACTAGTTAATCTGTTTGGTCACTTAAATCTCAGGCTCCAAAACGGTTTCCAGTCAGAATAAGTAATGTGATGGCACAGGGGAGGAGTAATGGGATATAGAAGAAAGTCACTAGCAGGCAAAACAGGTAGTGGGATGGCAAAGGGAAGCAGTGATAGGAGATGAAAGAAACTCTCCAGTTGGGCGACATACACCCAGACACATGGCGGAACAGCAGGGATCATCCATGTGCGTGGCCATGGCCAGGGCCTAGGGAATACAGGTGGCAAGTCTCCAACTGCAGATTTTGGACCGGGAACATGTAGGTTAAACAGAGAAGAGTTGGGACAAAATCAGGCCACTGTACAGTAGAGGTGGACCGATGAAGCAGAAACAGGATCAGGCCTTCATAATCTGGTCCACACATTGAGGGACAGGACATGTATACCAGGAAAAGGAGAGGCCTGGACATTGGAGAGTGTTAATTGAATTGAAAAGTGTTAAATGTTCTCCAAAGTGTCTCGTAGCGATATCCTGATTTTGACTGTTGAAGCGCTTCTATGCACTCATACTTGAAGCTTTGGTGTATTTTCTCTTTGAGTCACGCAGACCCAAATGCTACTGCTGAAGCCACTGCTGGCCAAGGTCAGTCTTTTCTCTCCCTCACACTTTAGAATTGGTACTTGTTAAAGGTCTCGATCACACATTTTATGTAGCTTTGCTGGATGCAAGCCTTCCTTGTAAGTCTCCTCAACACGATTCTGTGCTCAATATCAGATCCTTTACATAAGACTACCTATTTGCTTTATTCTTATACTGAATAGCATCTATACCATTACTTCTTTATGACTTCTCATCTATTGATGAGAAGGCAGAGTGGTGGGAGAGAGGTGAGGCAACGGCACTTGGGATGTTTGGAAGTCTTGGTCATCAGAAATAATTCATGGTGCACAAATAACTTTGGGGACTGCTCTTGGGGTAACACCAGGAAGTGGAATTGCTGGATCATATACTAGTTGTATTTTTAATATTTTGAGCTCTCCACTGTTTTCGAGAGGCTGAACTAGTTTCCATTCCCACTGTAAGTGAGGGCTTTTCACTGTATCCCTCCCACTGATTGTTTCTGGTCCTCTTAGACCATTCTCACTGGTATAAGGTGATATGTCTCATCGCCATTTCTTCTTTTTTTGTTATTGACTTTTATTTTTGGCAACTTGGTCTACAATACAGTTAATAACAGGGTATTATGACACGATTCATCATCATATTCTCCATGAGTGATTTGCATTTTCCTGATTATTAGTGAAGACAGCCACTTTTGTTTTGTTTGATTTTTTTTTAAGCATACCTAGAAGGCTCAGGGCTTACACCTGGCTCTGCACTCAGAGATCACTGCTGGGAATGCTCATGGAGTCATATGTGGTGCCAGGGATCAAGTTGGAAATGGTCATATGCAAGGCAAGTGACCCATCAAAGCTGCATTTTAGCAGCTCATCATCTCGATTAGGTATCAGTTATTTTAGAATGATGCAAAACAGACATGGTTTAGTAGTTGGTCATTTAATAACTGCAAGGTTCCTGCTACCTTTGATGTAATAATTTGCCTGTTAATCACATTTTCCTTAATCCAGAAGAAAGCACTGCTAGTTAGACGTTTTAGTTCTTGAAATTGAGTCTCTGTCCTAGGTTGTAATTGTTTCTCAAGATCAACTTTAAACAAAATCATTTGTGCTGTTCAGAAGACTTAGAAAACAGGAAGGCCTGTGTGGCCAAATTATGAGCTACTTGCCTGTTAATGCCGTACACAGTGGATGTCACACACCAAGGTGCAGGAGAGGGGGTCCTCTGGGTTGAAGCACACCTCCAGTGGGCTCACCAAAGTCACATATACCACAGACCAATTCTCAGGAAAATCCAGGCACTGAACACTGCTATGGCCTTTGTACAAGTACCTATATGAAAATGTGCATGAAAGCTGAAACACCCTTTCACCATAAACCCGTCCCCTGGCACAGTGCCGGCCATTCACAAAGGGCTGCCAACTTAAGAATAAAGAGCATGAACCACACATCTAAAGCTCCAACTTTTATGGCTGCTAAACGAGGAACAGACCTTCAAATCGCCTAACTGATAGCTAATAGCCTTTACTCATGAGTCCCACAGGAACATTAAACAAAGCAGCAGTTGTATAGCCACTGAAGAACTTCCCGAGCTCTACCCCTAGGCTCAATACAGAGGGTCCACATTAACATCAAGTCTCCAGGCTTCTTTCTGGGAAGATCTTTGACAGTTGACAAGGCTGCCTGCAATCTAGGGGTGTCACTTCCTGTCAGCCTGTTTCCCGATGCTGTCTGGGAGTCTCAGAGGGCACAACCCAGAGGACATTTTCCAAATGCCAGCTCACTACACAGCACCTGCATCAGTTTTGGGTCTGCCCAATCTCCACTCACAGGGACACACTTTGTACCCTCCGGGGGAGGAGGACAGGGGCAGCAGGCAGGAATCGGTGGCAGAATGAAGAGCAAAACTAAAAAGTATTCCTGTCCCTGACTCCACGGTACACCTGTAAGTCTTGCTGTCAGTGATTTCCCTGAGCAGGATCCTGACCTGAGACTCTGTTAATACTTTCTTCTTTGGCCCCATCAGTTTAGAGATCTTGTTTCCCTGAGATTGCCATCTTTTGTTTGTCCTTTCAGTACTTTTAATAACTGAGCAATCAGTTGTTTTAAATTCGGTTTAAAATACTTAAGAGAAAGTTTTAAGTATCTCCTCTCACCCTCCCCCCAGTCTCCTTGTAAAACTCTGACTGTCTAAGGCTCAATAGAATAGTGAGCTCTTCAATCCTGCTGGAAGGACCTTCTCAAGGACAAGGACGGTATGTAGTTCTTCCCAATGGAATGGTCCAAAGAAAATTTATTTGGAATTTTTTTCTTTTTATGCCAGAGTTGACATATAAGATGCAACTACTCTGCTGTGCTTTAATGTTTTAGTTTCTCAAGGCTCATTTCTATAGGAAAATCTACCTTATCAAGACCTGGGCTATATCCTAGAAATTCAGACTGAAGAAATGAACATAATTTTTTGAGCCACACGCAGAAGTTCCTAGGGCATACTCCTGACTCTGCACCCAGAGATCACCCCCTGGCCGGCCCCAGGGACCATATAGGTGCTGGGGATTGAAATCTGATTGGCTGAGTGCAAGGCAAGTGCCCTACCCACTGGACTTAATCCAAAAGTTTTAATAGAAGGAAAAATTAAGAAACCAATACTTGTCAACATAAGTGTGGATCTGAACTTTTTATGTTTTGCAGAATTAAAAAATACATATGTTGGAATATACAATTTTACACAAAGAATGCACTAAGTCATACATATTTTACCTAATTTTTTAGCCCATAAAGCAATCTTTCTCAAATTATATAAAATAAATATTTCAAATGTCTCCAAAATTATTAGCTATGTAAGTAGAATTAATTTTATAATTGTGCTTATGTTTTAAGTATCTAGGATCTAAACATATTGATTTTATTAAAAGATGGAAAAAAATTTTCAAGTTTTATAACAAAACAGAAAAGTCTGTTAAATTATCCATCACCAAAAATAAACATCTAAAAGAGTGCTTTCTTAATTTGCCATAACTATTTCATCTTTCTAAAGTAATCCTTCATTACCTCTGGTCTTCTGGGTCTGATAATTGAATGGAATTTTATATAAAGTGATTTTTTTTCACTACAACTCCCTGGGTATCTGCACATAGCTACTAGATTACCCAGTACAGACTCTCTGATAAAACTTAAATAGTGTAACGTGATATCAACAATGCTCTTTGTCTTATGCAAAAGTAAAATTCACAGCATATTTACATTTAATATCTTCAGCTTTAATTTACTAGACAAAGGATTACAGTAGAGTATAAAGTTTTAGTATAGGACATATCTTAGATGCTAATCAAAAATACACCAAAAATTACCAGGGCAACTATAAAGAAATATAAGCAAATATATACATACCTTGTTCTCATTCACATTAATTTTTTATTATAGTTTGGGTTAAATGAGGACTTTAATGTCAAACAAAGCATTGTGGTACTGATGTAGCAGATTGTTGGATTTCATCTTTTCCTTGTGCTGTGGAAGCAGTCAATTGTGTATATATTTCGGTTTTTAATCTATTCGTCTGTCATTGGGCATGTAGGCAGCTTCCATGGGCTGAGAATTGTACTAAATGCTGCAAACATACATAAGTATTCCTGCCTTATCTCTATGACTGTGAGATCCATTTTAGATTACACTAGTTGAACTTTACCTTATATCCCAGTTTGATTTGATTTTTTGCCACTGACAAATATTACCCATTGTAAAAGTAAAGGGAATTAGCATTTGCAATGTTCCATTTTCCTATTGCCTTTCTCTTTAGGTTTTAACCGCAAGAGACTTCAGTGAAGCCGATGGATTCTGAAAGTGCAGCAAACCTTCCCACCCCTGGCGCAGTGCTCATCCTGCCGGCACCTAACAGCCAGCAGTTGTACTGTTTCCATTCTTGGCACTGCACTCTGTATTAAGCCATGGCCAAATGGTGGTGGCATGTGCAGATATCAACATGTTAAGGATGACATCAACATGCTATACATGGAAGCAAAAGCTTTATCCAAGTTCTTCATATGCGTGGTGTGTGTGTGTGTGTGTGTGTGTGTGTGTGTGTGTGTACTTCCCATATTTGCCATTTAGTAGGTCTAAATGGTAGGGAGAGATTGGAACTATTTTCTGTAATAAGACAGAATTAAAAGAGGAGAATTTGGAAGCCAGAGCAATAGTCCAGTGGGTAGGGCATTTGCCTTGCACGCGACCAACCCAGGTTGGATCCCCACATCCCATAGGGTCCCCTGAGCATTGTCAGGAGTAATTCCTGAGTGCAGAGCCAGGAGTAACTCCTGAACATTGCCGGGTATAACCCAAAAAAGCAAAAAAAAAAAAAAAAAAAGAGAGAGAGAGAGAGAGAGAGAGAGAGAGAGAGAGAATTTTTAATGACTTTAGCTTGTTAGTTTCAGCATTCCCAGTTCTGAAGATTATGCGCTCACAATAGTGAATACACGGGTGACTGTTTTTAATAAAACACTAAAGAACGAGATGAAATCATATGCACAAAATTTTAGCTTGTTTTTGTAGCTTTTCTAATGCTGCTTGAAAATAAACAGGTAAGGGAAGCTGATATGTGAACTTGCCTTCCAGGAGGCAAGGCAGTGGAGGCTGAGTCAGTCACTTAGAAAGTTAGTGCATTTATCTGATGAACTCACACTGAGCTAGAGCGGCACAGCTGCTGTCTCCTTACAGAGCCCGATTCCCTTCACTATGTGTCCCACTAACTTTCAAATCCGGAGTATTTTAAAGGCTGCATTTCCCTGAAGCAGATGACGGCAGGGACGTAGGGGTGCGGGGGTGGGGGGTACCCCGTGTCCTGCCGTGAGGCCTCCCTGCTGTGAGTCCGTGTGCAGGAAGGGAAGTGGGGACCCTGGTGACCTTGCTCAGCTCTCCAGGGCTGGGTAAGGACCTTCTGTCCTGTCGTGGAGGGCGGTTCAGATACTCAGAGTTGGTTTTACGTTTCTGAGGGAATTGCTGATGGTCCATGCAGGTGCTTATTTGGCTTCTCCATACAAGGGGAGTTCAGGGGCTGCTGATGCTGCCAGCTGGTGCCATCGCTGCCACTATGGTGGACCGACACAGTCACGACAGTCAGTCCCACTAGTTATAACTCTTCTGTTAAAGTGCCTAAAGCATTAGGCGTTGTCACTTGAACTGGAGAATTTGGAGAATTTGGGGAGAATTTGGAGAATTTGGGAGCTGAAAGGAAGCTTGGAAAATAATGAATTTAGCTCCGCCTTCCAAGTGCCATGAGTGTGGTAGTAAAGCTCTAGGAAATCAGCAGGTGTCAAATGTCTGACCACAGAGGGCCAGGTTCAGGATCTTCTCAGTCTTGGGTGGATGACATTAATCCCCACTTAATTCATTAATAGTCAAACAGTGCTCAGGGCCTGACTCCCTGCTGCTAGCGGTCCAATACAAGAGCCTGAGGGTGTGGTACTGTTCAGCTCCTACAATGCTGTGGATTACCCTATCACACCACTGGTATTTTGGGGTTTCCAGGCCACACCTGGTAATGCTTGGGACTGTACAGTGCCCAGGATTGAATTGGGGTCTGTGGCATGGAAGGTCAGTGCTTAAACCTCTATCTTCTCTCTCCAGCTCTAGCCTCTGTTTTACAGCTAAAAGCAATAGGCCAGTAGATAGCTCAACAGGCCGGGCACAGTTCTTACCCATGCTGAAGGCCAAAGTCAACCTCACATCCCTCTGCCAGTTCCAAATACACAAGGACCACTGGAAGTGACCCCTTAGCAGAAGCTGGGGAATAGCCTCTGAGATCCCCCAAAAACAAAGCAGACCCATCTACACCTAAAAACACCAATTTCAAGGAGGGGGTTAGGGGGGGGTAAAGAGAAGTTTAAGGTCAAGTTAGTGGCTTCAATTTAGGGTATTGATTCACAAAGTGTATTTCTGAGATCAGCAGCAGGGGCATTACCGGAAAACTTGTTAGAAATGCAAGCCCATCTTTCCCTTCCTACTCCATCAGAAATTGAAGGGCACTCAACAAGCTGTCGATTAACAAAGCCTTCCATGTAATACTAATGCACGATCAAGTTTGGAAAGACCCTGCTCTAGCGTACTGACACCAGAGCATTTTTAAAAAGGAGATAATTTTACACTAAATTGAAAGGTCAAAGCAACTAGATGTATTGGTGTTCAAGCAGAAAAGGAAAGAAAAAACTTCAACAAAATTTTGCTTTGAATGTTCCATGATCTCCCACTAGATTTTCACACAAGAACAAGAATGTGAAAGCTATTCTAAATAAGCAAATACCGGTAGTAAGATTCTAAAGAATTGTTTTCACCTCATGTCAACGACTCTTGAAGAACAGTAATCTCCAGCATGCCTTGCAAGGACACGCTAAAATTAATGGATTTTCTCGCATGAATAACTTCATTATTACCTGCCATAATTAAACAGGTATTTGGAAAACCAAGTAGAGAAATTCTGAATGCTTAGTATGCAAGATCTCAGTCATAGTTAATAAAAGTCTTAAGAAAGAAATCACATGTAAAATTAAATTAAAAACCAAAAAATTTCATAGTGCCTTGTTAAAAAGTTTCACTTTAAGCAGTAAAACTTTACATATTAAAATATGAAAGTTTTACTCTTCCTAGTTTAAAAACTATATAACTTTGAGTGTTTTTCTACCCCAAACTCCCAATTCAATAATAAACCACTTGCATGTTACCAAAGATTCAATATGCTCTATTTAATATTTGTTCATTTCACATTCACTTTTTTAAAAAAAATATTTTATTATACCACCGTGAGATATACAAAGATGTTCATAAGATGTTCATATTTGGGGTTTCGGTCATACAGTGTTCCAGCACCCATCCCTCCACCAGTGCCCATTTACCACCAATGTCCCCGATTCCCCCCCCTCCCCCCAGCCTACCTCTGTGGCAGGTTCTTAAATTCTTTCTCTTTCTCTCTCTCTTCTCTTTACCTTCCCTTCCACATTGTGGATTACAATACATAAAGAGATTGTCATGTGTATCTTTTGCCTGTATTTAATGCTCAGTTCTAGGTTGGTATCAGCACTTTTGACAATTATTAGCACACTGTCCCATTCTCTGTCTTACCTAGCCTCTGACTCCCACATATTTCATTTCACATTCACTTTTATGTAAGGAGCTACTCCTGGCTC
Organism: Cryptotis parvus; assembly: GCA_021461705.1. NCBI lineage: Eukaryota > Metazoa > Chordata > Mammalia > Eulipotyphla > Soricidae > Cryptotis > Cryptotis parvus. Next base: position 186,183 of record JAJIBD010022532.1, read on the forward strand.
TACGCTGAGGTGAAGGTGGAAGTGCTGCGAGGATATGAAATGCCAGGACTGAACCACGCTTGACTGCATATGAGGTAAACACCTCAACCCTTGTACCGTCTCTCCAGTCCTTACATTAGCATCTTGGCAAATATATGACAGAGTACTGTTTTCCATAGATAATGTTTCCTTAAATATATGCCAATGATTTTTTTTTACATACCAATATTTAATTTATATAGCATACGGGAAAGTTTCTAGGAGAGCAGTTTTCTAAAAGGTAATGATATTAAGTAGTCCTTAAAGACATATAAATCATAATTTTAATTTACAGTAATATTTTAAATATTGATAGTTTAGGTAAAGGTTATAATGTTGTTAATTCACATAAATGATACTGACCAAAATTACTGCATGCCACACCAAGTGCCCAAGACCTTCCCACCTCTTGGAATTTCATAATGAAAAATCAATGAAAATAAGGTACTCTAAGACAAAATAAAAATTTCAAATTTTAATCACTATGTAATCTTTATTCTTGATGGCAAAACAAATTTAACTTTCATACTATTGTAACAGTAAATTTTCATCATGATGATTCTAATTTATAATACAACCATTTTCTACCCTAATTTGTTTAGGGCTATTAAAAAATTTTTTTTAACTCCCAAGCAGTACTCAAGAGGCCTGGGAGTGCCACCAGTGATTTGTTGCCAACCAGGCCAGAAGTTCGATGTAAGGGTCTGAGGATACGGTACTGCTCAGGCGAAAGATTGCCCAGACCATCCTGATGGTTCTCAGGGGTCTTCAGGGCTACAGCCAGTGACGCTCAGGAGATCAGCTAGTGCCCAGGATAGAACTCCGGCGCATACATAGCTGGGCATACGTCTTAACTCCTACCCTATCTCCCAGCCCCACTGAGCATGGGAAACTTCTCATGAGCACAGTGCACAAAGCATGAAACACTTTATTACTCATTTTATAGATAAATGGTACCCACAATAAAAAAAAGGAAATGTGTGTGTGTGTGTGTGTGTGTGTGTGTGTGTGAATGTCTAAAGATTGCAAGCCTACATAAAAAATTTAAGTTAATTTAGCCTCTGTGGCAAAATATAGTTATTAAATAATAATAAATATAGCAACCAGAGACAAAGAACAAGGTGTTAAAGTGCTTGCCTTGCACAGCAGACCCTGGCTCAATCCCTAACACCTGAACACTGCCACCAGGAGTGAGCCCTGAACACAGAACCAAAAGGAAGCCGAGGGCTGGAGCGATAGCCCAGTGGGTAGGGCGTTGCTTTTACGCGCCGGCCTGTGCCGCCTGGCTTCGGTCCCCGGTGTCCCATATGGTCCCCGAGCACTGCCAGGAGTAATTCCTGAGTGCAGAGCCAGGAGTAACCCTTGAGCATTGCCGGGTGTGACCCAAAAAGCAAAAAAAAAAAAAAAACAAAAAAAAACAAAAGGAAGCCGAGTAAGTGGGGAATGGCCCAAGCTCCCTGCAATTAAAAACAGAACTAGTAGATGACCCCGCAATTCCATTCCATGTCTATCCAGAAAACAGAAACATTATATATAGATAGATACCACTACATATACAAATATATCTATAGTACCTGTTGGATGACAGACCTAGCTAGCTTGGGAGCTTTGCTGTTTTATCCACTCACACCTTAATCTATTTACATGTTCTTAAGCCAGGGTCCAGACTAATGAGATCTCCTGTGTAAACACTGATGGAGGGTGTGGCAGTTATGGAAGTCACCCTGACTCTGAATGAGTACCTTCTGACTTATTATTATACATCTACTAAGACTTCTTTTTTAATCTTCTTTTTTTAAATTTTTTATTATACCACAGTGAAACATACAATTACAAAGGTGTTCATAATTGGTTCTTGGTAATGCAGTATACCAGCACCCATTCCTCCACCAGTGCCCCATTTCCACCACCAATGTACCCCACCCTCCCACCCACCCCCATGCTCCCTTAATAGCAGGTACCCCAGTTTCCTCTCTTTCTCTCTCTGTCTCTCTCTCTCTGCTTCTCTGCTCTCTCCCTCTTATTTTACACATTGTGGCTAGCCCTGCAGGTATTTAGAGTTTATCACTTAAGTCTCTTTGTGTATATTCAATGGTGAGTTTTAATCTGCCATTACCATTTCCCACATTTAGTAAAACACTGGTATCTATTTATGTAAGACTTCTTTCTTACCTAGATTGGGCACAGCTCCTCTTTAGATGCACTGGACCCAGTGTGGGTCAGTTAGAATTTACCAGGAGACTACCACCCTGGCTACGTTGAGACTATCATTTAAGATTCTAGGAAGGATCATACTAGTTTGCCCTCAAGCAGGCGAGTGTGACCCTTTCAGTATATACGGAGAACAAGATACTCAGAATCACCCTGGTGCAGATAATAAATAAGAAGGACCTTGTGGGTACCATCTAGATTACATGAAGCCCATGAAATTAAGATGTATTACTTTATACCAGCCCCCTTCTCTCTCCAGTGTTTACATAAGAGATAATCTCAGAAGAAGGGATTAGTCCTTGGCATAATCATTTATTTATACCTGTAGTAGGGTGTGGCACCACCCTTCTACACTCTTCTATCAAGAAGCTGTTTAAGGTTCTTTGTTGACAGAACCCTTCCTGAAGATAGGATTAATTTTGTGTATATAAAGGGGATTACTTGAGGTACCTCTTCTTTTGGGTGGGATCCACTTTGGTGGGACTCTCTCTGGTGGGATCCTCTTTGGTGGGAGACTTGGGCACTCGTGTATGGTCTAAGTTCGAACCAGAGCTAGAGTTCTTCCATTATACTGGATTGCGGTGGTAGAGCTTGTTGTACTATTAAAAGCCTTTTGGAACTGCGCCGGACTCATGCACTTTCATCCGCTCCCGGAGGCCTCAGAGGTAGAAGAGAACTTCTGTCCTGATACTGTTGGGGACCCCAGCAGCTCCCGACAGGTACCTATATAGACGTATTTTTTTTGTGTTCTTTAGATAGAATTGCTGCATCATATACATGTATGTATATACACACAGGCATGAACATAGGTATGTATACATAACGTAGATCGTATATATACACACATAACGTGTGTATATATATAATACATACTTATGTTCATTATAGCACTAATTACAATAGCGAAGTACCCACAACAAATGAGTAAAGGCGTGCCATATATGCACAATGGAATACTACTCAGCTATAAGAAAACATGAAGTTGGGGCCGGAGCGATAGCCCAGTGGGTAGGGCGTTTGCTTTGCACCGCGGCCGGCCCAGCCGGCCTGGGTTCAATCCCGGCATCCCATATGGTCCCCCTGAGTACCGCCAGGAGTAATTCCTGAGTGCAGAGCCAGGAGAAACCCCTGAGCATCGCTGGTGTGACCCAAAAAAAGAAAAAAAAAAAAAAAAACCATGAAGTCTTTTCATTTGCTAAAACATGAATGGAACAGTGGGTGTCACGAAGCCAACTATCAGGAGAAAGGCAAATCTGGACGATCTCAATTACATGTGGTACAAAGAAACAAAGTAAGGGATCAGCAGTGACCCATGAAAACAAACACTTCAGAGTCTAATATTGGAACAGAGGTGCTGGGAGCAGTGGAGGCTGGTCAGGGAGTGGGAGGGAATGTTCTAGAGCTGTCTACAGAGGAATATGGGCTCTGCTGTTAAGCATGGTGTGCTAATGTTGTACTCTAAATATATACATACATATACTCTTATAAATGCTTATATATTTAAACATTGATGTTACCTCATTAATTTAAAAGATGACATTTAAAAAATTAAGTAAAACTTTTGCCATATGACATACTAGATAGTAGCTAACTTCAAACTCTGCAAACTTGAAAAATGCTTAAGACAAAAAAAGGAAAAATAATAGAGCTGGAGTAATAGTACAACAGTAGGGCATTAGCCTAGCATGTGGTTGACCAGGGTTTGATCCTCGGCATCCCATATGGTCCCCCCGAGAACATCCAGGAGTAATTCCTGAGTGCAGAGCCAGGAGTAACTACTGGAGCATCGCCAGGTGTGACCCAAAAAGGTAAAAAAAAAATACTGCATAAAAGCCAAATCATTATAATGTTTTAACTATGTTAAATATGAAGATGTCGCAAATAATATTCATCTCATTTCTGTGAATTCCTCCTACATTGTGGTCAATTATATATTTAAAAGGAGAGAGAAACAAAGCACAATTATAACAATGAAAAATTAATGTTGAATGAAAAATAACATTTCATTATTTACTAATCTGACTGTGGGAAAATATGTTCTAGTTCCTACCTCATCCTTCTTTACAGATCTTTTACTTTTCATTCAGCACACAGGGTTAGTGCTCTACGAACCTCACATCGTGCCTTATTGGTATCCGGAGGAGTCATACTTTGCAACCCCAAATTGTTTCTGCTTGACTGATTTTAAAGCAGACATTAGCATTCTTCTTGAAACAAGGCTCTCTATATATCTTTGAGAACATTCACATTTAACCTAGTAAGCTCACTTCTATAGAAATATGGAATTTTCTGCCAAGGGGAAACCAGTTTAAAGAATTAAGTTACGTTGTTAGAGGCTATTGAATCATATTTAAAAAATCAAAATTTATTGAAATAAGTATAGGTGCTTTATATAAACCTAGTGGCTTTTCTATGCTCCAAATAGCATTCATCTAAGTACTTTAAAAGAGGCCTCATTTTTCAGTTCTATTTTTAGTAGAGTGTAAGAGAAAGTTTCTAAAAAATAATAACAGAAAATAGCAGACTTCCTTCAATCAAGGTCATCATAAGAGATGTTAGACAATATGGGATTAAAATTATATAAGGGAAGAAAGACTAAAAACAAGGTATCAGAAAACTCTACTTACGCTTTTAGACAGAGAGAAAGATAATCACAGGCCAACTCTGTGTTCCCACGGAAAAGGCACAAGCAGGTCCTTGAAGGTAAGTTCTGCCAAACACCGACCTGGCCCTAAAACATGGTTGCTGTGACTCCTGAGTCTGAAGGTCCATATTACTGGGTTGTCAAAGTGCAGGATCCACCACAATTTTATTACAAAAGTGCAGAAGGGAAACTGTCAAAACTTCTCTTACCAAAGATACAGTATTTAAACATAAATATCACTGAGATCAATAAAGCCCGAGAGAAGGAAAATGGGTGGGAAAACATAGGCGCAGTAACTGAAAACATTCAGTCCGTTTAATAATGCTTCTTTCTAAAGCATCCTGTGCAAGAGCTCTGCAGTGTGACACACGCGGTTTACTTCTTCCAGAGTTCCGAGTGATGCATAGGATTTGTGTGTGTCAATGTAAAGGAAAAAAAAAAGCAGAACATATAAAAAAACCCAAATCCGTAAGTTGCATCTCCATTATTTTAACTAAGTTTATTTATAAAAACTATATGTTATTAGTGAACTATAAAATGACAGAAAAAAAAGAGAGTGATAGCTAAGTGGTAATACTGAACTAAAATTAGTCTTCGTGAGTAAATGAAATGCTAGTTCATTAAGATTTTTTAAGAGAAAATTCCTCAGAGGCCCACATTCGTTACATGCATCAGGCAACAAAATCAATGTTTTTATTTAGCTTAACAAGAAGTAATGTGGCACCAATGAGTTTAACTGCTTTTTAACTTTAATATAAAGAATCTTTTAAATTGACATGACCATTCTTGGGAATAAGCAGAAAGGTGGTCAGACTTTTAAACCACAGTAATAACCAAAGAAAATTTAAGAATGTGAATATGAGAGACTGAAGCTAAAACAGAAAAAAAAATAAAAATAAGATTTGTTAAGTTTTGAAGAGAAATGAAATACTCTCACAACTTGAAAAGAAAACAAGTTCCAATTAATCAATGTCTGGGGGAATTTTGAGACATACTTTCATACAATGAATTCCATAACAGTTCAGGAGCAACTATGCTGTGAGGCACATCTATGACTTAAGATTACGAGTTGTAATTAAGAGTATTTTATATTCAAGCTTGGTAGATAAAATTCCAATTTTAAGTTTCAAGGGCAATCCTTCCTTCCTCAGTTCTATTTTTAGTAATTAAAAATTTATTTGGAAAAAAGAAATTATTTAAAGAAGCATATGGTTTTTAGGGTAATTTGTTCCATAGAGATGCAGAAAAAAGCCAGAAATCAACTGATGGATTTCTAATACACAAAGACATACACATAAGCATTTTATTTTAATAATCCATTTATGACTTCAATTAAAATCATTCCATTATGAAAATTTCTTAATTGAAGAGATATTTATTCAAAACTCTAAAGTAAGCAGCTTTTTATCAATTAAATTTACAGTAATACAACCTTAGAAATACATAATTTCTAATTTTATAATACTTCCCCTTTAAAAAATGGTTTGTCACAAATTAAAATACAAGGCACCTAATGCTATGAAAGGATAATACAATAAATGTAGTATAAGTCAACCAATCTTGCTCAAGTATTGATTCTTTTAAAAATTTCAGTAAAATTTTGCATGAACATATTTGATATATAAATTAAAATTTATTTGCTTTAATTTGCAATATTCTACAAAACTCAAAATATAATCCGTACCTACATAGGCATAGTTAGCATTTTGCTTGTAAGAAACATGGATCCATATATTTAAATCATTTCTGGAAAATGTTTTCATAATATAATCAAGAATTTAACAAACATATGAGATATTCAACAAATATGTGAAAAAGAAAGTCACCAGACATTAGGATTTTATTTCTTGATTAACTCCAATTATTTCACCAGCTGAATTCCTTGAGATGTGTAAGGCAGGTTGGTCCTGGGGTCAGGAACTTCCTCTAAGTGTAGTGATATATACACAACTACATTAACAAAGTTCTCCATTGTGAAAATGAAGAAAAAAGATACATGGAAAATATACTTTAGAGTTTCAAAGAACTGAAACTGGTATTTTCAGACTAGGCACTGAACAGTTTTCTAAAAAACTTGCCAGAGATTGTCTCTTCGCTGTATAATGTTTCATTCTCAAACTAAGAAAAGCAAACAAACAAAAAAAAAAAAAACATCATTACAGTTGTCATAGCTTTCATTTTCTATAATGTATATTTTAAAAGCAAATTATCACAGCATTGGAATATAAATAACTAACTGGATACCTGAACTAGAGGCGGCACTAAGAACACATGAAAGGGATATTAAAGGCCGCTACCCAGAACTAAGCCCAGATGGTTTCAGACGTATTCACGGGCCAGTTCACCACTGTCCTTTCTGAGTAAGCCCCATCTGCCCACTTTCAGTACTGCAATCCGTCCTCTTCACCATCTTCTTACCATACTCACCATGATACCAGGTAGAACTTGGTATCACTTCATACACTCCAATGAAGGATGTGAATAGCATGAACGATTACACATCTTTTAAAGTCACCAAATAGTTCACATTTCAACAAACGTATGTGCAGATCTTTTACGGCCCTATTGTACATCTAAGAACACACAGCCACAGAAAGGTTACGGACTTGCCAGAGGGTTGGAGGCAACCGAGCAGGGTGCATCTGGAGTCGGGCTCCTCTGCTCTCAGGTATCAAACTGCTTGTGTTTCAGCATTATAGTATCAAGTATTTATTCAACACTAATGCAAAATGACATACAAACCTGAACGAGGGATGACGGCAGCTAACTAGCTCCATCCTCCTGAGAAACTCCGTGCATAGGAATGAGACTCTCGCACTGTTCACTGTCTTCTGAAGCCCTTAAAGGAAGAGTTAAGGAAAGCTTCAGCACTGAAGAGTCCCTCAAGAATGACCTGCTCTACCTGTGACGGCTGTGCGCACGAACTAACACTGGGCAAGAGTTCTCAGTCCTTCATCTATCACTATCACTGTCTTCCCGTTCATCATCTATTTGCTAGAGCGGGCACCAGTAATATCTCCATATGTCCTGTCTCATGCTAGGAGAACCCAAAGGCATCCGCTTGCTCCAGGAACATAAAGAGCCTCAAACCATCATATTAGGTCACGGGAATGACGTAATATAAATGTTACTGGTATTTGGCATATCAAATACTACACGAGCAGCTTGCCAGGCTTGCCGTGTGGGTGGCATACTGTTGGAGTCACCTCTAAATAAAGCATTTATCCTTCATCTAAACTTGTTTTAACAGTAACATCTACAAAGCTTTCTCTCCTAAAATCAAAGTGGAAAAGACTGGAAGCAATGCTTCTTTTTCTCTTTATCTTGGTTTTGTTAGGGGGCTGTACCCGCAAAGCTAAAGGGTTACGGCGGTGGCTCTGTGCTCAGGACTCACTCCCGGTGAGTGACGTCAACGCAGGTCAGCCACGTGCAGGGCAAGGACCCTAGTGGCTGTGCCGTGTCTTCCCCGTCTCTGGAGGCATGTTAGTATACTTCATTATGAATTTTGTTTAAAGCAGTAAATTTTCTTTTAAAGTAACTATAACAAAATAGTTAAGCCCTCTGTTACCTATGAATCAAAACACTGTTCTTCATTTTATTTTGTTTGGGGGGCCACAGCTGGTGGAGCTCAGGGGTGATTCCTGGCTCTGTGTTCAAGGTCCACTCCTGGGACCATATTGGTGTCAGGTGTCAGTGGTGTCAGGGATAAAACCGTGTAAGCACAAACATGCAAGGCAAGCGCCCTGCCTGCAATGCTATCACTCTGGCCCTCCTTTTTTTATTTAAGCTAGTTGTAAAAGAAACTATATTATCACTCAAAGGAACTCGACAAATTATTTTATCTGGCATAGTAGATATGTAAATTATTTTCTTTCAACAGCTCTTCATAAAATCTCCAAAAAATTAAAAAAAAATCTGACAGCAAGGTTAGACTCCCAGATAGCATTGATTTAGCATTATAAAACAATTATATAGAAACAACACTTACCTCTGAATTCGATGTTTTCTGCAAACAAAGGCAAAAATTCTTCTGATTCCCACCATTACAGGATCCCAATTATTGTAATGGCAGAGAAGAGTTACAATAAAAAATGAAAAAAAAATACAGGGATAGCGCCTGCAAAAAATAGCCACGAGAACTGCACCTACAAAGAAAAGACAGAAAAAGAACTCATAGTTAACATTAACACAAATTTTCCTACTAATACGTGTTTTTCATTTATGAAAACTCTGATGAATAGGTTAAAATATCAAGAGTGTAATACTTGGCACTGACAATATATTACATTAAATATAAGGATCAGAGCTCCAATGTAAAATTTCACTCACTTAAAAAAGTATTTTTCTCTTAGAAAACAGCCTATAAGAGAACCAAGAAGGAAAGCTTTTTATTTACTAAAGTGCATTCAAGAGCAGAATTATGGAACAGAAACTTCTGTTTTTCCTTATCACATCACCCATTTCTTCTCTATGATTCTGCGTATTTTCAAGTTGATCCTCTCCCCCCCTTTAGTTTCAAAAACCATCTTAAAACAAGAACAATAAAAACGTTTTTAAGGCCAGGGACGTGGCTTAATGGTAAAGCACTTGCCTCGCGTGCATGAACACGAACTTGAGTCCTGACACCATGAATAAAACAGCGCCCAGATTTTTTCAGGACCGCCTTATTCTGTAGCAGTGATATATTCTAGCTCCCAGGATAGCACAAGTTCTTTAATGCAACTCTTGGCTGAGTGAAATAAAGTCTAAAAGTATTTGTAGTAGGAAAAAGTAAGCAGCAAAACTGCAGCTCAGCAGTAAAGGTTCCTTGGACATCAAGGCGGAGCCTCCTATGCCTCTTTCTATCAGCCTGCGAGAAAAACTGAAACGAGATGCTAACCACCTCCCCAATTCCTTCTCCTCCTCTTTTACTAACTAACCTTTATCTTTTTATTTTCTACGTTCAACTGAAAAGTGTCACAGAAACCTGCACCAATTAACTGCGATTAGATTTAACTGAAACATTCTGGTAATTTTCCCTCAAGATTATGAAGATAGTAACTTCTAGTTTTAAAATAGGGAAGAAAAGTTCTTTCTTGCTTTAAACATTAAAAAGAAAGAAAAAGAAAAATGGTTTAGTCACAAGCAATGCTCCCTCTAGTGGAAAATATACGCCATTCCATTCACAGCATTATTAGCCACATTAGAGAGATTTCGTGCCAATAAATTTTCCCCCAGATGAGGATTGGCGAACAACATCACAGTGGCGAACAGGATAATCCCTGTTCTTTTTTTCAAACTGACATCCTGCTGATATAGTTCACCAACACAGGCTGAGTCAGCCTAAGGGCATTCAGGAACGAGCATTCAGGAAGACAAACGGAAAAGTCTTCACTTATCAAAGTATTGGTATAATATATTCTTGGAATATTAATAATCTAGAAAATCAACAATGCACAAGTGATCCAAGGCCAGAAAAAATGTTACGACTGAAAAAGTTACAACTAATGAGATCTTAAAATGTAGACATGGTTGTCTCCATGTGCATTAACTAAAAAACCTATTTTGTAACTGAATAAAGGCAAATTTAATAAAGGTAAAGTAAATCTACATGAATTTTCACTTTGTCATGTAGAACAAAGTTTTACATGAAAAAAGCAAAAGTTTTACATGAAAGAAAAAGCAAAGTTCACTTTTTATAATACATGTAACTCTACTGGCACATAATGAAAAGCTTCTAATATAGTTTCCAATAAGCTATAAAGAAACTTTACAATCAATAAATGGAACATTTGGATTGGGGAAGCAACACTTGCCTTGCATGTGTGAAGCCCAGGATTTGATACCCAGTACCATAAAAAGATAAAATATTTATTGAGAAAGGAAATTGCCTGCCCGAACAAAAATATGAGTAATTCCTGAATACATCTAAATATAAATCGGAATGCAATGAGGATGCTTATCCTCTTACACGGAATATCAATTACAGTAGGTCTGACTAATCAACTTAATTCAAGACAACAATGTTAAAAAATACATTATACACTCAGAAGTGCATTTTAACGGTGTATATTGTGCTTGCTTATTTTAATACATATAGACAATTTTTAGAACAAAAATAATCAAGTAAATTTTTCCTACCCTGCTTCTTTACCTCTCTGGGACACACCTGCTGTTTTTCCTACTGAGGATTCCCCTAGATCCAGCTTACTTATTAACTGTTTCCTAATTCTTGAGCTGAAGTCCATCAAGAACGGGGTTGTTTCTGTTTTTCTAACCAGTTACATATATTTTCTATTTTCCTGTGTTTTGTCTTTTATTTTAATATTTAAAGGAAATATTTAATGAATATTTCATTAATTTCATTTAATGAAATTACTTTCCTTCTGTGAATTTTTCCTATTATTAACTTCTTATTTTTCAGGGGCGCGATATTCTTATTGAATGCTGATTTTAGGATAAGGTTGTTCCCAAGATCTTTCACATTTATACACTGTGTACAGTTCTAGACAGGTTCTAACTGATACCAGTAAGCCTAGCAAGAAGACAGAGCAAACCACACATCATGCAGTCAGTCATTCTCAACATCCAGACTCCAGAGTTCCTCAGAGCTACATCCAAGAGAAAACCTGATCTTTCCCCTTTAAGTTTCATCAGTAAATGTTCGAGATGAGAGCCTTCTACTGAGAGTATACCACCTACACGGCAGAGCCTGGCAAGCTACCCATGTTTTATTTACTTGTTATGCCAAAAACTAGTAACAATTTTGGACCTCGGTTCCATGATCTGAAGAATGGTTTCAGTCTCCTCCTGTCCCTGGAGCAAGCAGATGCCCTTGGGCTACACTTGCTTGTGACAGGACCAATGGAGATGTTACTAGTGCCCGCTCCAGCAAATCAATGAACAATGGGAAGACAGTGATATAGTGATTTTTCAAATCCACAAGAGCTGATGTTTTCTATCAGAATGGTAAAATAAATTTATTGTTTTGCCATTCTACCTTTATTACATTAAAGGCAGTACATCACAATCACCCAACAGGTAGCACTTACCCATTGCACTAGAACTATTTTGGTTGTATATAATAGGATTATGACCCTGAGATGTAGAAGCACCTGGATATTATTGAAGTCTCTAAGGCAATCTAATGTAGCTTTAGGGTTACGGATATTTGATCATATTCACATTATCTGAAAATGCATGATATAAAAGACAACGATCAATGAAGAAAATCTCCCTTTTAACCCTGGCAAAAACAATACTGAAATATAAACCAAAATTAAAAACCATCATTGAGTTGCTTTATGAAGATGAAAGTATCACTGGCAATGCTTTGCTTTTATCCTGAAAACTTACTAAAGAGTTTAAGACAAATAGCTTTAAAAATCCAATTAAAATATCTACACAATATTGCACTTTCTTTGTCCTTTCAAGTATTTCCTCTCAAATTACACTAAATTCCATACCCCCACAAACACCAATTTTGTTTGGGTTACTTAATACTTGGGAATTTAAGCTTTACAAATATTAAACCAGATGATAAATGGCTACATTAAAACGCGAGAATTGGTCAATGGCACATCTCCAAGAGCACTAATGCAACTCCCCCTTAAAGGCTGGTTGGAAGCACACCCATATTTTCTTTTTGCAGTGTTACCACTGTAAATACATTACAAGAAACCAGACTAGAGCTTCACAGAAGAAAGAGAGCATATGTCCCTCCTGAGTTCAGAAAGAAATGCACAGACACAACTTACCCCTGTGCTATCCAGATCTATAGTAATAGTACTACAGTATGAAAGCATCTGTGGAATTCAGTTTAGAAATCAAATCATACACTGTGTTAAAATCCATTCTTTACTCCCATGACTTTCACTAGCTTTGTTCTAATAATACTCCTAAAATATGTAATAGATCATCTTACCTTTTGCATACACATATCGGCTATTATGGAAAGAGGTATAGTGAGGCTTAGAGCAAGTGTGCCTATCAATGATGAGGTCAGGAAGCAGCCCCTATGAGGAAAACAAAAAAATATATGTTTCCATATTGAAAAGAGAGCCACCAAAAAAGACTTTATAAAAGACTATCCTAGGATACAGGACGGAGGTCAAAAGCAAAAAACAAATGCTTTAGGTGAATTTAGACACAATAAAATTTTTATGATGACTCTTAAAGTTTACCTTCAAATGTAATAAATCCAATATAAAAGAGCAAAATTTTCACTTTCAAGATGATATACAGATAGTCAACTTTGGAAGAACAGCTTATAACTAACATATTTTATAAAACCTTTGTCAGTTTTAATAATTCTGTGATAATAAAGGAAACATCTTTATTAAAACTCAGGCCGTGGCTCAGTGGTAGAGCCACACTATGCATGTATAAGGTTCTGAGCTTAATCCCTGGCATCATGAATGTGGGGAGGACAATTAAGGTAGCTCAACGGGTGCGACTCTGCATGGCGCCACAAGGACCCAAGCACCACCAGGAACAGTTTCCTGGGCTGAGCTGGGAGAAGCTCTACAGTACCTCTACGTATGGCCCCAAACCCCAAAATCTTAAAGTTCAGAACACTATATCACAGCACACTGAAGAAAATGAAGATTGGTTTGCCATGGTTAATTGACTGAGTTATTTAAATGTGGAGCTTGTGGTTAGTACAAAGAGTAAGACGGGCCAGACTAGATCCCCAGCATCCTATATGGCCCCCCAAGCACAGTCAGGAGTAATTCTTTAGTGCAGAGCCAGAGTAACGCCTAAATATTGACTGCTGGGTGTGGCCCAAAAACCCAAGCCTGCATGAGCACCAAGCACACACACACACACACACACACACACACACACAGCAAAATAAAACCCTTAAATGCCTAAGGTATAAGCATATCAGAAAAAAAATGAAATCTTAAAAAAGATTCATCCTAGATAAGGTGACAGAAACTTTGAACAGAATATGATTATTGAATGTCCAATTTAACTTCAACAATACTCATATATACAATCATGAATATAAAATATTTCCATCCGGGGCCGGAGCGATAGCCCAGCGGGTAGGGCGTTTGCCTTGCATGCGGCCGGCCTCTGCCGGCCCGGGTTCGATCCCCGGCATCCCATATGGTCCCCGAGCACCGCCAGGAGTAATTCCTGAGTGCAGAGCCAGGAGAAACCCCCTGAGCGCCGGGTGTGACCCAAAAAGCAAAAAAAAAAAAAAAATTCCATCTGTAATTTTCTAATAAAATTTAAAATCTGTGTGACTTGGGTTATCTACAGATTGTGTTCATATACATATATGAATGTAGATTTAGGTATGTTTTTCATGTATATATACATATATGTATATTTGTGTATCTTTTCATGTATATATACACAAAGACATACATGAATGCATATTTAAGTATATGTTTTTCCAAGGCAAAAGACTGAAAACTTAAAATGTCTTTCAGTAAGGAACTGGTAAGACATTATACTCTTTCCATTAGATTCTCTACTACCCAGAAGACCCAGGATGTGGTTCAAGTAATGGAGCACTTCTTTTTTTGCCACACCCAGAAATGCTCAAGGATTACTCCTGGCGCTGCACTCAGGAATTACTTCTGGCGATGCCCGAGGGACCACCTGGGATGCCGGGATTGAACCCTGATTGGCTGCGTGCAAGGTAAGCACCCTACCTGCTGTACTATTGTTCCAGCCCCAAATGGAGCACATGCCATGCTTCTGAAACGCCCTGGGTGTGATCCCAACATCACGTGTCTCCTGAGCAAAGCTGAAAGTAACCCTGGTGGCCCACAAGCGCTGACTGCCATGAGCCAGCTCCACAATAACAACAAGCATAAAAACAGAATCAAATTTAAGTAGTGATATAAAAGACGTTTTTTGTGCTGATAAGTAAAGATTTAAAAGAAAACCTTTTGTGGAGACAAAAAGCAATGTGCAAAACAATATCCACAGAAACCTCCATTTACATGTTAAAAATAGGAAAATTTGGGGTAAAAATGAAGAGACTGGTACATTTTTCTGTATGTACAGAAAACTTTATAGTAGGTTTAAAGTTAACAGGTTGAGTATGGGGAAAATATTAAGGAATGTAGAAGAGAGACTAAGTTTAGAATTCTTAAAATATATAATATTCAAAATATACTATTATTTCTTCAGATGAATAATGTTCCCAAGGACCAAAACTCAAAAAAGTTCCTGTAATAGAAACATTAAATCAATATCTGATTACCCCACCGAGCTTAAGTAAATTCTGCTGTACTCTATTGCTTATCTCTGTTTTTAAACATGAAGCTCTCAATAAAGACTGGGAATTTCAATACCTGGGTGTGGCACAGTCCATGTTCGCCATTGAGTCTCAATGTAATAAGGATTCTATCAAATAAACCCTTCTTTAGCCTACTTTATGAATATGTAAAAAATCATGTTTCAAATTTAAACAGAAAATTGGAAAATATGAACTCGTATTAAAATACAGTGAGTGCAAAATTATACACTGCATATAAGTCACTACATTGAATCATAAATGCAGTCAAATATGATTTAAGATAGAAAGTTTTATTCAAAAAACTCTATAGAGAAATATGAGGACAGAGAGAAATGCATGTTCAAGATAGTCCAGCAGGTAGGGCGTTTGCCTTGCACGGCCAGCCTATACCGCCCGGGTTCAATCCCGGCATCCCATATGGTCCCCCGAGCACCGCCAGGAGTAATTCCTGAGTGCAGAGCCAGGAGTAACCCCCGAGCATCGCTGGGTGTGACCCAAAAACGCAGAAAAAAAAAAAGTAAAAATTTAGGGGCCAAAATGATAACACAGCGGGTAGGGCGTTTGCCTTGCATGCGGCCGACCGGGGTTCGATTCCTCGGCATCCCATATGGTCCCCTGAGCACCGCCAGGAGTAACCCCTGAGCATTGCCAGGTGTGACCCAAAAAAGCAAAAAAAAAAAAAGTAAAAATTTAAGAAATAATGAAAAGGAGTGATGTAGAAGATACCAGGGTAGAAGAGAAAATGTAGGAAAGAATAAAGAAAAAACTTAATATTATAAGTCTCTTGCAAAGGAAAACTAGCTCACAGACAACTGGCATGTAATAAAATTCATGTAGGCTTTCAATAGAGTACAATTAAGTTTCTTTCTTTTCCTTGGGGAGTGGTGGTGGGGGTGAGGATCGAATCTGGGTTCCTGAGCCCACTGAGCTATCCCTTTCAAAGTGCCAGACAGAAAAACATCTAAGTATCAAACTCTGTAGCTGAAAGGCTTCTTAACTCCATATATGATCCTGTCTTCAAACTCTTTTAGGATTATTTTATTATCACTCATTAACATATTTGACATTATGAAATATTAAAAATTCTTAACAACTCAAATTAGTTTAGGATTTACATATTTGTCTCATCCATAATAAAAGTCCCAAGAATAAAATAAAAACAACTCTGAACAACCAGACCCTTGAAAGTCTCTAAAGAAGCCCTCTGGCCTCTCACTTGGAACTCCCATTGAATGCATCTCAATAGGCAGGCATGAACCAGCGGAGGACTTCCTTCTTCTGCATAACACAATCTCTAAAACACCTTCACAAATTTCACTCCTGGGGGCGGAGCATGCGGCCAACCTGGGTTCGATCCCGGCATCCCATATGGTCCCCTGAGCACCGCCAGGAGTAATTACTGAGTGCAGAGCCAGGAGTAACCCCTGAGCATTGCCAGGTGTGACCCAAAAAGCAAAAAAAAAAAAAAAAAAATTTTTTTTCACTCCTATTTATTCATTTAGCAAATATTTGTTGGGCTCCTTCTATATGCAAGGCACTAGATTATAACACTGGTATATTCCTACATACCAGTCTTATTTAAAAAACAGAAATAAGGATGTATCTTATTTCTGTTTCTTTAACTAACACGGTGGTATAATAAAATATTAATTAAAAAAACAGAAATAAAGTTCCTCTTCCAATGAAAGGAAGTACACATAAGATCATCAGAAGGCAAAATAAGAAGGTTAAGCTTTTTCAAAAATCCACAATTTGGAAAGTATTAATCATAGTAAAATAAACAGTACATACCACAACCACAGGAACTCTGAGAGAACTGTTCCAATAAGGCCATTAATGACAATGCACATTAATACTACTTTATTGGGAAATTCAAAGTCCTCAAATCCAGTATAATGAAGCAAAAAGAAACCTGGCCATAAGAGCAGCAGATTAAACAGACCTACAAAACCTGAATATGAATAAAAGAGACGAAAGTCAGTAATAAATACTCTAACTTTATCAGCGATCTTGTTTACCTCAATATAGTGTCCTTAATTTAACAAACAGTACATGTTAATACATTCAGCTTTATTTGTGTAACTGGATGATTTTCCCCTCTGATTTAAATGACATTTTATATTTCAAGAACTTTTGCTACAGTAGGAATCTAGAAGAAGATTCAAAAAAAGGATAATTCTTTTCTTTTTTGGGGGCAGGGGTGGTGCACACTGGACGATGATCAGTGGCAAGTCTTGGCTCTGTGCTCAGAAATTACTCCTGGTGGGGGAGGGAAGGAGGACCATATGGGATGCCGGGATGGAACCCAGGTCAGCTGTGTGCAAGGCACTCGCCCTACCCAGGGTACTACAGCTGCAACCCAAAGGTAAAATTCCTAATTCCTGCCTTCCCAGAGTTCAAATCCTATCTAGTAAGATAACATAAAAAGAAATATAGATATTCAACGAAAAACTAAATACAGACTATTTGCAAAGGGAACCATAACATTTAATAGTTAAAAGTGTGTGCTTTGAAGTTTGACTACTCTGGGCGTCCATGCTAGGCTTATACAATTCATGAACAGTGAAAATCTTAGAAGAGACACAGAACCTCTCCGAGGCCTCGGTTTTCCGACCTGTAAATGTGAAACCCAGTCCTTAATTATATTTCTAGGAAGCATCACACAAGCCAACAACCTTAGACCTAAAGACCAAATCCTTTCGGCTATTATCTTGATGCTCCGTTGCCTCTCAAAATATTTTCCTGTTTTATCTAAAGTGAGTATCACATAGGTCTGGTCTGCCAGATTCTGCTCACACATGCCTAAAGAACTCTCCTTACCCCAATCCTATTCCTCAAATTCCAATCAATGCTGCTTAACAGAGCCTGTCACTTATGAAAAATGCCAATCAAGTTACACCTATGTGCACACTCTCTGCTAAGAGTAAATGAGGCTATTTTTCTGGAGAGTTTCTTTAAAGATAGAAATTTTTCTTCAATCTTAAGAAAGAACACTCAAAATATATTAGCATTTCATTCTGTTCTTGATGGAATTTTTTTATGATTCTAAATTACAAGATACTGAAGTCAGCTCCAAGATATATTCAGCTCCAAGATATATTATAAGAAGATATATTCGTAAGTCCTACACTTAAAAAGACCATAAGTAATCACCCAGTCTAGCAGTTTTTCAAATTGTTGTTGATCCTTAGGTAGAAGTATTCAAACCATTTTTAACGGTATTCAAACCATTTTTAACAAAAAGAGAAGAGTAAATCTTTCATCTATGTTTGAAAGCAGCAGCGCAGGTATAAAACAATGATTTTAACAAAGCAGAACTGCTTAAGTCAGTTCAGCGCAGGAGTCCAAGCTTATAGCATCTCCTCTCCCGTGTTCCCAGGGTCCTCTGTAAGCCAGTGCAGAGGCTACTCATCTAGCTCAGCTGCCTCACTTTTCAAGGAGGAAAACATCAGAGTTAGATGAAAACCAGGCGGATTCCTGGGCTCCTGGTTCACTGTAAGCGAGACTGAACTCCCAGCACCAGGCTTCTTATCTGTTCACTTTGGGGAAGGCATATTTTGCCAACGTGTTCTTTGCTGAAATGATTTTAGATTAAGGCGATTTACGAAACATATGTATTTTGTTTACCAAAAAAACTGATGCTAAAATCTAAAGTTATGAGACTCAATATCATAAAAGAATCTGAGTCTTAAAGAGGAAACACAGAGGAAAGTTCTGTAAGTACTAACGAGAGCGACCAGGAGGGTAACATGTCAGAGGCTCGCTGCCCTGCAAGGACCCAAGTCTGTTTTCAGACTTTCTTCCATCTTCTGTGGTTTTCTAGAGGTTTTCTGCTGCTTATCTTCGAGCTCCTCAATCTTTTCCTCAGCTGCTATTATTCTGATGCCCATATCTTTTTTTTGTATCACTGGCCATCCCCTTCATGTCTGTCATTTCTGATTGTAGTTTTCTCATGTTGCTCTTTACACTCTTCTATTTTGCTATCTGTGCCTTTGTTTCTTTGAGTCCATTAGATATCCTCAACTAAGTACCACCAAGGTCTCTCAGAGAATATACAGAACTGGCTGGTGATGGTTAAACCTTTTATGTTGCACTGAATTTGGTGGAGTTCTACACATCTTCCCCAAAGGATTTTCTGTGCTTGGAGGGTGGGAGAGACAGCAGGGGTTAATCAGATGTGATACAGGGCCTATGATACGGCACAGGTTGGGTATGGAGGCTGCGGGGACCCACCCAGAAGGGAGGGGATTTCTCCTTGGTTCCAAAAACGCCTGGATCATGACATTTTAAAGACGGTGCAATCCAATCTCAACCATTTCTCTAGTTCTGCATACTTGTAAACCGATGAAGCAACACCTACTTCCTCAATGTGAGCTGAGTAAATTCCTTCTAAGATGTTTTTTGAATTTTAAGTCCATGAGACAGATATTTTTGATAAGGATACAACAAATATGCTATTAAAAACATGAGTGAATATACCTGTAGTGGTATAAATTTTGCCTACTATGAATTATTAATAGTTTAGGGTTAAAATGTAATGCTTCAAAGAATCACATTAAGAGTGTGATAAAGACCTCCTTATCTCCTCCAGGAGTCACTGTATCACTGTCTTCCCGTTCATCATCGATTTGCTTGAGCGGGCCCCAGTAACATCTCCATATGACCTGTCTCATGCAAGTAGAGCCCAAGGGCATCTGCTTGCTCCAGGAACATAAAGAGCCTCAAACCATTTCATCAGGTCATGGGAATGAGGTCTATAACAGTTACTAGTATTTGGCATATCAAATACGACACGGGTAGCTTGCCAGGCTCTGCCGTGTGGGTAGCATACTCTTGTAGTCATCTAAAAATCCAGCATTTATTGATGAACTGCGCGGCCGAAGCGGCTGCACAAGCTGGGCTTTGATAGGCTGGTCTGCTGGGTGGAGTTCTGACGAGGGGGAAGTCCGGATGTGGAAAATGAAGGCCCCTCATTGAGTGGGGGGGTCGTCTGGCCTGTTGTGAGGCTCTTCTGGGGTGGAGGGCCAGGGCAAGAACCCACCATCCCTCCTGGGTGCCTCATGAGCGGCTGGGCACAGGGAGAGCCAGTAGCAGCTCTGCCTCATGTCTCTAAGTCTCTTCCATCTCCTCCAGGAAACAAAATAAAATCTTAAATCATACAGAATACAATAAAAAAGTTAAACATAATCTTACCAAAGAACATTGGAATATCCAACTTATCTTCTCTGTCAACTTTTCTTTTAATCATAACAATATACACAGCATAAAGCATGGCTCCAACAAGAGACCAAATGGAACCTGTAAAAAAATCAACAGGATTTAAAGCACTTTCTCGGTAACTTATTCAGTACATGCCTTTTTAAAATCTAACAATGTGCCAAATGCTAGTCAAGAAAGAACACACAAATATAAAAAGATATCCATGCCTTCCCATGTCCTTTAGAAGGAATTAAAAATAAACACGCAGACATGTAACTAATGATAGAACCATGTTTAGAATACTGCAACTCTTCTATGTGATGCCTTAACTTGAATATGCATACTTCCCATTTCCCCTAGACAATGGGACACCACCACACTGGTTTTTTTTTTTTTTGAAGATTTCTTTTTTTTTTTTTTTTGGCTTTTTTATTACAATTACAAAGATATTCAATTAAAAAGTTCATATTTGGGTTTTGGTCATACAGTGTTCCAGCACCCATCTCGCCACCAGTGCCCATCTCCCACCACCAATGTCCCCGGTCCCCCCCTCCCTAGCCCTCATCCATGGCAGGTTCTTTATTTCTTTCCCTTTCTCTCTCTCTTTCTCTTTTCCTTCCCCTCCAGACAATGGATTACAGAACATACATTAAAGGGTTGTCATGTGTATCTTTTTGCCTCTATTTAATGCTCAGTTCTAGGTTGGCATTAGTACCCTCGACAATTGTTAGCACACTGTTCCATTTTCTGTCTTACCTAGCCTCTGACTCCCACACGTTTGTGATAATTTCCACCTTTGACCTTGGATATTGGTATCATATATGTACATATATATTTATGTCATGCAAATAAATGCAGTCATTCTGTATCTGTCTCTCTCCTTCTGGCTAATTTCGCTCAACATAATCTTCTCCATGTCCATCCATTTATAGGCAAATTTTATAACTTCATTTTTCCTAACAGCTGCATAGTATTCCATTGTGTAGATAGATGTACCAAAGCTTTTTATCCAGTCATCTATTTTCGGGCACTCTGGTTGCTTCCAGATTCTGGCTATTGTGAATAATGCTGCTATGAGCATAAAAGTAGGGATGGTGTTTCCGCTGCGTATTTTTGGCTTCCCAGAGCAGATTCCCAGGAGTGGCCCACTGACACTGTTCAACTTGACCTGCTTCTTTCCATCTGTACGCTATGCTTATATTGTTCTCCCCACTGCAATGTGTCACTTTAATAACTGCTTCAAAGTCCTGTTAAGGTCCCACCTCTGCTACAAATATCCTTTCTATTCCATTTAATTTTCATCCTATTATTTTTTTCTTTTTGGGTCACACCCAGCGACACTCAGGGGTTACTTCCTGGCTCTTTGCTCTAGAATTACTCCTGGCGGTGCTAGGGGGACCATATGGGATGCGACCAACCCGGTTTGGTCGCATGCAAGGCAAATGCCCTACCCGCTGTGCTATCACTCTGGCCCCCCTATTTGTCCTCTATTTTAGGCTATTTAATTTTATTACAGATACATATGCTATTCTTTTACTTCATAATGTCTTCATTTTTGATCATGTATTGATTGTAATCAAGAAATAAAACTAAACAAAAATTATGCTTTTTTAATATTCTAAAATGGATTCATAATGCAGGGCTTATAGTATATCCATAAGAAATATTCTTTTTCCCTCTAGAAATGGCTTTCCCTCTAAGGAAGCCTCTAAATTGCTGAATGCAAAAAGTTTCCATATTCAAATTTTATTATCCAGAAGTTCAATATCTTACTAAATTGATTTCTATTACTTTTACTTTACTTTTAGAGGCCTCAGAGTTCAGGTTTGCACTATGAGCAGTGCTCAGGAGCAACCCAGGGCACACCTTGGTTGGGGGTGGGGGACACTAAAACTACCATCACTGGTTACCTGGAGAGTAATAAAGTTCTTGTGACAGAACTCAGGGTCTGGCACATGCCAGGCACGTGTTATACCAACCACTTAAGTCATAAGTCATATCCCAACTCTATTTTTTAAATATTATTTTAAAATGAAGTATTTTTATTAAAATAATTTTAATTGAATCACCATGAATTACAAAGTTATTTATGACTGAGTTTAAGGCATACGATAGTCAATACCAATCCTTTCAACAGTGTCCGCTGCCTTCCACCAATGTCTCCAGTTTCCTTCTCACCCCAGTCTACCTCTGCAGTGGGCACTTTCCCCCCCACCATTGTCTAGTGTTCCCTTACCTCACTTAGCCCTCCACACCCTCCGGGAGCTTCCTACTGAAGACCAATTCTCCTGCTCTTCTGTTTCTATTGCCTTGGACATCCTTCTGAATCTCAAGGAAAAGATGACCAGAATACAAAGACAGCTCACAGGTTGGGGGGGAAATTATTTGTCCACCACTAATCCAAAAAAGGGTTAATATTCAGGGTAACGTGAAACAATGGTAGAACTCTACAAGAAAAAAATCCAGCCCTATCAGAAGATGAGAAGAGATGAACAGAAACTTTTTCAAAGAAGAAATACAAATGGCCAAAAGGCACATGAAAAAATGCTGTATGTCATTCATCATGAAGGAAATACAAATCACAACAACAATGAGATATTACCTCACACCAGAAAGACTAGCACTCATCAAAAAATTACAGTAAGTGCTGGAAAGGATGTGGGGGAAAGAAGGGACCTTCATTCACTGATGGTGATAATGTTGACTGGCCCAGTCTTTTGGAAGAGAATACGGACATCCCTCAAAAAATTAAGAATTGAGCTTCAACATGACTGAGAAATTACATTCCTGGGAATATAACCCAAGGGCATAAAAGCAGAATCCAAAAAGACAGCTGTACTCTTGTGTTCACTGCAGCACTATCCAAAATAGCCAAAATATGGCAACAACACAAATGTACAAGAACAGATGACTGGGCGGAGCGGTAGCCCA
Organism: Cryptotis parvus; assembly: GCA_021461705.1. Lineage (NCBI taxonomy): Eukaryota > Metazoa > Chordata > Mammalia > Eulipotyphla > Soricidae > Cryptotis > Cryptotis parvus. The sequence continues at coordinate 209,426 of JAJIBD010022532.1, forward strand.
GTGAGTAGGGCATTTGCCTTGCACGCAGCCGGCCTGTGCCGGCCCGGGTTCGAATCCCGGCATCCCACATGGTCCCCTGAGCACCGCCAGGAGTAATTCCTGAGTGCAGAGCCAGGAGAAACCCCTGAGCATTGCCGGGTGTGACCCAAAAAAGCAAAAAAAAAAAAAAAAGAACAGATAACTGGATGACTGGATAAAGAAACTATGGTACATACAACACAATGGAATACTACTTGGCCATAAGGAATGGTAAATTATGCAATTTGCTTCTATGTGGGTGGATCTTTGTATCATGTTGAGTGAAATCAGCCAGAAGGAGAGGAACAGACTCAGAATGATCTCTCATATGTGGGATATAAAAATGTTAAAGGGGAATATCAAATGCCCAAAGGGAATAAAACTAATCATTGATTTTTAAAATAGCAAATGGAAAGACTGTCTACAGATTTTTACACACATACCCCCACTCCCATAGACAAGAGAGCAGATGCCCTTGGGCTACACTAGCATGTGACAGGATGTATGGAGATGTTACTGGTGCCCACTCAAGTAAATTGATGAACAATGGGAAGACAAGTAATACAAGTGAAGTGATGGTTTAATTACTTAGATTTTGTTAAGTTTTTGTTAAATCTAAACAATGAATCAAAATGAATTAGTTTCACCATAGTTAACTGTTTAAGGTAATAAGATATCATTTTCATATCATTGTCACTTGTCATCCTGTTCATCATCGATTTGCTCAAGCAGGCACCAGTAACATCTCCATACGTCCTGTCACATGCTAGTAGAGCCCAAGGGCACCTGCTTGCTCCAGGAACATAAAGAGCCTCAAACCATTCCTCAGGTCAAAGGAATGAGGTCTATAATTGTTACTGGTATTTGGCATATCAAATACGGCACGGGTAGCTTGCCAGGCTCTGCTGTGTGGGTTTCATATCATTATGAAAATGATAATTACATGAGAAACAACTAGCAGCTTTATTATACTTTAACAATCTGGCAGAAACTAACTTAGATTTATGGTCATTAGTGATGGAACAAATTTTTCCTAACAATAAGAACTGACCAGGGCACAAACAACACAATCGCCATGGTATTCTTTTTATTTATTTAGGTGGGGGGGGCACATTTTGCACACTGCTCAGGGATTACACCTAGCTCTGCATTCAGAAATTACTCCTGGCGGTGCTTGAGGGACCATATGGATTCTGGGAACAGAACTGGGTCAGTCACAGACTATGCAAGCTCACTGCCCGCTGCACTATCTCTGCAGCCCCAACTCCACGGTAATCTTACCAAAATGCACAACATAAATTCTATTATAAGGGAACACAGATATTCCCATATCAAGGAAAATTATATAAAATAACTGAACAGTATTATTAATTAAAAAGAACCGAGGAACAGTTGCAGATTAAGAAAACTAGGAGGGCACAAAAACCACACACAAGTAATCCTCGAACAGAAAATGGATAATATAAATAATGACTAATGTAAAATTAATTCACAGAGAAGATACTACTATAATTAATGCTAATTTGTGTTCTTTTAATAACTAGGCTAGAGTTATATATGCAGTTAATAAAGAATAGGAATGAAAGCTATGAATACTCTGAACTAATTTTGGAGAGTTTACTATTTATTGGAATCTGTGCTTCCCTTTTGTGTATGTGTATGCACACAGAACCATGTGATGATATACCAAGATCCTTGTCCACAGACAGAACACAGACCAGTCTTACCTATTGTATCTCTTCCAGCAGATTTTCCAGACCCCGACAGGTTTACCAGCACAACTCCTCCAATACTGAAGAACAATTATCATTAGTGTCAGAGAAAATAATAAAATTCCTTGAAAGAGCTAACCAGAAATATAAAAATTTTTACAAGTTATCAAGACGAATATCAAACTGGGTAAAGAATCTAGCGATTTAACAAATAATATATAACAACTTAACGAAAATAGGATGACTGCTATATTCACATTAACTGTGAAATATTACCTTAGAAGAATCTTGTCCAACACCCCGTAAGTAATAATTACAGGAAGAGCAGCTTAAGGTTACACTATTTTATCTCTATACTTACAAAACGAGACTTTTTTAGATTACCAGGATTTTGTTCACAATTCTTGCCATGGGGTCAGAGATATAACACAGGTTTAAAGTCCTGTCTTGAATAAGTCTGACCTTGGTTCAATCCCCAGCACTGCATGGTCTCCCAAACACGAGCAGGAGCAGCCCCCAAGCACTGGCAGGTATGGTCCAAACACCCTCTTACAAAATAAATGAACAACTGCTGCCATGTCAAATACTTCTGGGGAAGGTGCCTGGGATCCACACCATGTGGTGTTCAGTGGCTCCTCCCTGCTTGCTGCTTGAGGAGTACTCTGGCAGGGCGCTGGGAGACTGGCTGTACGCTGCGCCTGGGATGAGCTGGGCCTGCTGTATGCATGTTCTCCTGCCTGAGGAGCTCTCTCTGGTCCCATATTCTTATCATTATTCTAAGAATTAAACTTCATTGGAAATACCTGGTCATTTCCAAAGTATTAAGTAAAGCTTAATGTAGTATTCCTTAGAACAATAAATACACAAACAAATTTAAGTAATTTTTCTGGAACACAAGACCAGGCAAACAAGGAAAAATAGTAAATAAAATACAGTATCATCATAGTTCGTCGATGAAATCCACTTAGATTGTTTAAGTCAACTTTTCCCAGAAGCAAGGGAAAACAAAGCTCTGATTCATATGCAGTTCTGATAGCTAAGAAACATTTTTCTCCACTGAAATAATTCTGCTACCTTCTCTGACTGTAGATTTTTTTTCTCTCAAAAATCAGTTATTTCAGTTCAACAAATTCATCTCTTTTGAGCACTTTACTTACTTCAAGCCCTATACTGACCTTTCGTGACACAAAACAACACAAATGAAGACTTTGTTTTGTTTTTTTTTCTTTGGGTCACACCCGGCGATGCTCAGGGATTACTCCTGTCTCTGCACTCAGGAATTACTCCTGGCGGAGCTCGGGGGACTATATGGGATGCTGGGGTTCGAACCCCGACCAGCACAGGCCGACCAGCGTGCAAGGCAAACGCCCTACCCACTGGGCTATCGCTCCAGCCCCCTCACAAATGAAGACTTTGGCTTTCAAGGATTTACAATTCCAGTAGGGAAGATAAGTTAAATAAAATACTTAAGGCCAGCGAGCTGCCCACGGGCCAGCATACAGGGCCTCACGGACGGCTGGGGGAGGCTGGCGCTCGGCTCGCGCCGGGCCTAGCTGACCATGGAACCCCGAGGAGGGCAGATAGGTTTTGGGAGTGGGCCCGTCGCCTCTGAGGGGTCCCAGAAGCAGCTGGATGAGACTCGCCCATCACACTAGCCACCATTTTTGCTGTCCGGACGCTGCGAAACTGCCTCAGACCAGATCAACAGAGCAAAGCCAGTTCGAGCCCAGGTCGCGCGGTCCACTAAAATAGTGAAACAGTAATGTCTTTTAATGCACTGCATTCAACGAAGAGCAGGAAAGTTTGTTGTGAAGGAGATATAAAGAGGAAAGAAATGACATACAGAACCCGCCAAGTGGTTGAGGGTGCGGGAGGGGGGAGGGAGGTGGGGACATTGGTGATGGGAGATGGGTTTGGGCGGAGGGTGCGTGTTGGAACACTGTAGAACCAAAGCTCTACATGAGCATCTTTCAATTAAAAAAAAAGGTGGAATCTACCACAAACATGTGGGAATCAGTGGTTAGGTAAGACAGAGAAGGGAACAGTGTGCTAATATTTGTCAAAAATGATAATACCAGCCTAGAACTGAGCATTGAATATAGGAAAAAAGATATACATGATGATCTCTGAATGTATGTATTGCAATCCACAATGTGTAAGAGAAGAGAAAAAGAGAGAGAGAGAAGAGATAAAGAACTTGCCATAGAGGCGGGCTAGGGAGGGGGAGGGAAGTGGGGACATTGGTGGTGGGAAAGGGGCACTGGTGGAGGGATGGGTGCTGGAACACTGTATGACGGAAACCCAAACATGAACATCTTTGTAATTGTATATCACATGGCGGTGTAATAAAATATTTAAAATAAATAAATAAATAAATTATGCGGGTAAAAAAAAATAAAAAAAATAAAATACTTAAATATAGAAATCAACCATTGATATTATGCAGAAATATAAAAGTGCTAAGTGGTATGCATGATATACAGAAAATAATTGAATGATCACTTGAGGATAAGACAATCAGAGACTGCATGTTTTGTTTTGAGAAGTAGAAGTACAATCTAAAACCAAAACAAAACGGGCAACTTGTTATAGGAAAAATAACGCACTGAAGAGTTTTTGGCCTGTTTTGGCTTTGTTTGTCTGGGAGATATACCCAGCTATTATGCAGAACAGTATTATTAATTATTAATGCTCAGAGCTTACCACCCGGTTCTCTGCCCAGGGAGCACACCAGATGGTAGTCAGGGACAGTATCTATTGCCAGGGAATCAAACCAGGATAGACAGAACGCAAGGCAAGTGCCTGAAACCCTGTAGGATCTCTCTGGCTCAAAGCTATCTTTGGATGTTTCCCTCTACTTTCCCCAGCAAAGTTTGGAAAATTGGTCTAGGATGAGATAAGAAGTTGAATAGTATGTCTACTTGAAATTTTCTTTTATCCTAATTTTTCTTTGGCCACCCGCACAACAGAGCCTGGCAAGCTATCCGTGTTGTATTTGATATGCCAAAAACCAGTAACAATTATAGACCTCATTCCCATGACCTGAAGGAATGGTTTGAGGCTCTTTCTGCTCCTGGAGCGAGCAGATGCCCTTGGGCTATACTAGCACGTGAGGTTCCTGCTCAGCAAATTGGTGAACAACAGGAAGACAAGTGATGACAAGTGATAAAAATATAAGCAATTCTCTATCACTACCCAATATATCTTCAACATTACAATTCCAAGAAGATTAAACCAGCTAATAGCTATATTCTTACCTTAAAATTACAGCTAATAGTTTGGAAAGAGTAAATCTATCACCACTGTTACTTGGAAACACTGCAGCAAGTATTAGTGTAAAAAGTCCTATGGGTGAAAGAGAGTTAAACAGAAAGATTAGCTAAAATAATTGTCAAAATGATTACTATCAAATTGGCAGCTTAAATAATAAACCACATACTTAACCTTTAAACAAAGCTTACCATTTTCTTAAACAGCTGGGATAAAGCTAAGAAATAAATTATAGTTACCAAGGCTGGAGGGTTTAAAACACACGAAACAGCCCCCAAACATATTTAACAAAAGAATCAAATAGGGTGCTATTTATTTTAAACAACTACGACAGCTAAATAAAGTAGCCAGAGTAACACTCTGACCTCATCTTCATCAAGCATGTGACCTAGTTACTTTCATAGCTTCAAAAAGATTTAACTTTCTAATATGAAAAATGATTCAATTTTAAAAATAAAATGGCTCTCATAGAACAAACTATAGTTCAGAAAAAAGCAATTATACTTAAAGGATTTAGAAAAAGATCTTTAGAAAAAAATACGTGAAAGGAAAAGCTAAAATAGTCAGCCAACAAAAATCTTAACATTGTTTCATAAAATATACTACAACATATCTGAAGGAAAATAAATAGGACAAGGCTGTGGCATGGAACTATGTTAAGAAATAGTTCAATATGCTTCCGTACATTAAGTATAGTTTTTAATAAGATTAAACTGCATATACACATATATCAAAAAAAAAACCCTTGATTTTCTATGCAGAATTTGAAGACAGATTTCTTACCAGAAGTTGAAGACAAAATATTAACTATAGCAACCTGTGTATCCGAAAGTGCTTCTTGATATGACAAATTTGCCAAAAACCACTAAAAAAAAATAGAAAAGAAAGTGAAACCCAATGGATGATATGCTTAGATTTGTCATTACAAAATACAGTGTTTTTAGAAAAGGTTTCAAAAGCTTCCTCATATTGAATTCTCTCCCGCAAATAGTAGTCATTTCTAGTCGGATCTAAGGTATCTGCTGTTCAATAAATTTAAAAATAGGGGCTGAGGAGAACTGCTCAAGGGTGCAAGGAGCCCCTGGCACTGCATCAAACCCACTAGCTTCATGAGAGCCCAGGACCACTGGGGTTCAGCCTGGTTGTGGCACTGAGCTGTCCGCCCGCGGCCATGCACTGGTGGAGGTGGTACGTGCGACCCTACCAATGAAAGAAAATGTTGTTAACTGTTGGTTAAAAATAAACATTCAGATTAGTTTTTTTTATAATGAGGAGAAATTGAATATCGAACATTTCTTGAATATCAAAGATACTGAATAGTAATTTGCTTTATCCATGCTAACGCTACAGTAAGATCATCTGCATCAAACTTAAGTTGGGGGATTTTTCAAATATTCAAAAAAATACCAGGCTGAGCATTCAATTGAATAAGAATGTCTATGAGAATAGATGGGTGAAGCTAGCTAGATAATAAGTTATAATAATTTTGGAAATTTTACACTGTACAAGAAAATGAACTTTTTGGTGCATATATATAATTATTTTTCTAATTCTTAATTTGGAGACAATAAAATATTTTTATATTATAAAAGGAGTTCTCCAGCTACAAAATTTTTTTCTCCTTTCTTCCTTTATGCTCTTCTAAGCTACGATATTTTTATATTACCAATCCTGCAACTACTTGATCTTAAGAACACAAAATAAGATTCTTTTAGAGTCTGAAATGTAAGTGTCTTGAAAGTTCACTGATTTTAGGGGCCGGAGCGATAGCCCAGCGGGTAGGGGCGTCTGCCTTGCACGTGGCCGGCCTGTGCGGGCCCGGGTTCGATCCCGGCATCCCATATGGTCCCCCAAGCACCGCCAGGAGTAATTCCTGAGTGCAGAGCCAGGAGTAACCTCTGAGCATCGCCGGGTGTGACCCAAAAAGCAAAAAAAAAAAAAAAAAGAAAGTTCACTGATTTTCTCTACAATTAGTTACTATTTCTGTTTGTGGACAATAAGAATATTTAAAAATATGCACTAGCACACTGCAGAACAAGTCTGCAGGCACATAAGTGTAAGCAATTCATATACTAAGATGCAAACTGCAGAGAATCAAGTAAAGTACTTGCTGTTACAAAGAATGAACAGAGAGGCATATTCCACTAAAGAATAACTTGCTTCTGTTAAGGGAAAGACATCTCTTGATGTCTCTCAGAGCTTGTAGATAACTCAGAATTTATATTAGCATTTACTTTTCAAAGTAGCAAGGACACCTAATCAGACAACACTGACCAAAGGGAGCAGAGCTGTTTATGAAGTGAAATCTTGGCAAAGTGATTCTGAATCCAGGGCCAGAGAGACGGAACAGTGAATGAGGCACTTGCCTTGCATGCAGCCAACCTAGCTTTATTCCCCGCAGTACTGTCAGGAGTGATCCCCAAGCACTGAGGCAGGACTAAGCCTTAGCACAGCTGTCCCGAAAACCAAACCGAACCCAAACCAAGCCAAACAAAAAAGATTCTGATTTCATCTCGCAGATTTCACTTTCTAGATAATTTCACTTGACAATCAAAATAAGATGATATCAAACACAAATAGTTTCCAGATTTGGTGACTCCTGAAACATAAACAGCATACAGATTTTCCATTCTGGAAAAAATGCAGAAACCGAACTTTATAGACTTTATTGGAGACTGTCTGCAAGGAAGGATAATGCTGAGTAATCGCTTTCTTGACCTCTTTTCCTTAGAAATTCACCATTTAAGGAACACAGAGACAGTATGGTGGGTAGACTGTTCGCCTTGCATGCAGATGAACCTGGTTCAATCCCTGATGCCTCATATGGTCCCCTGAGCCCACCAAGAGTGATCTATGAGCAAGGAGTTAGGAGTAAGCACTGAACACTGCAGGGTACAGCCCCAAAACAAACCAAAAACTTGTTTTTTTTTTTCAGAAAGTAGAAAAGTTCACTGGAAAGTAGAAGAGAAAGGAAAAGGAACTCCCCATGTAGAGAACTTAGTATAGGACTAAGTTTGAAAAAAACCCAAATTTAATATTCAAATACTATGTTTATTTTTCAAACACCTATCTTGCTGGTGACTGCTAATACAAGATAACCAAAGTTTAAAAAAATACAAGACAACTGAATTTTTTAAAAACAGGGGCCAGGAAGCTATCACCATGAGTAAAGCATTTGCCTTGGATGCGGCTGACCGGATCCGATTCTTGATAACCAGCCAAGAGAGAACCCTAAGCACAGAGCCAGAAGTAAACCCTGAGCACAGCTGAGTGTGGTCCCAAAAACAACACAAACAAAAAGATCACTTAGATGACAAGTATTTATCAGTATATATGCTTATATACTAAGGTTTATTTTTATTTATATTTATTTACTTTTGTTGTTTTACTCCCAAAAAATAACACAAACAAAAAGATCACTTAGATGACAAGTATTTATCAGTATATATGCTTATATACTAAGGTTTATTTTTATTTATATTTATTTACTTTTGTTTATTTGGGCCGTACCAGTTGAGCTCAGGACTTACTCCTGGCTCTGCTCTCAGGGATCACTCCTTGTGGGCTTGAGGGACCATATGGGGTGGCATGGATTAACCCCAGGGTCAGCTGCATGCAAGGCAACTGCCCTACCTGGTGCGCTAGCTATCTCTCTAGCTCCTAAACTTTCGAATTTCACTACTCTAATTAGACGTCTCTGATTCTAACCTAGTCCCAAATGTTTATTGACCTTGTATGTGAAACATCAAGGATTTTTCAGTTTCCATATTAAGACAGCAGATGGGGCCAACGGGATAATTCAGGGTTAAGGAGTGTTCCTTGCAAGTATCCAGCCCTGGTTTGGTCCCAGCACTACCCGGTGCCCTGCGCATCGCTGCGGAGTGTAGCAATGGGCCACGAACAGCACCGCCAGGATTCCTGCACCACCTGGTCTCCCAGCATCACTGCTGGGTGTGGCACTGGAGGCCCCAAGCACTGCCGGGTCCCCGAGCACTGGAGAGTCGGAGCAGCAACACGTCCTAGGGCCCTCACGTTGGACAGCTGGCCTGGCTGGCGGAGCTGCTGGAAGGGCCCAAAGCGTTTCCTGAGCACGGCTTGAGAAGCTCCCCAAAGGAAAATACAGATGCTAGCAATAAAGACATTAAATTCTGTAGAGATGTTTGGTGTGAGGACATTCTAAGATATCCAACCACATTTACACGAATGTAAAATAAGTCTGCAGAAAAATTACTTAAGAAATCAGCACTTCACCATCTTCCCGTTCATCATCAACTTGCTGGAGCGGGCTCCAGTAACATCTCCATATGTCCTGTCTCATGCTTATCTATAGATTTCCTAGACACTGTATAAAACATCAGAGTATAAAAGAAAACTCCACACAGTATTATTTTGATGATAAGGAAGTGCCAGGTTCTAGATAAATGAGTAATTGTCATTTAGTGCTTTTCTTTGAAATATGACATTTATTAACTTTATTACTTTTTTTCTTTTGCTTTTTGGGTCACACCAGGCAATGCTCACTGGTTACTCCTGGCTCTGCACTCAGAACCTACACCTGGCAGTGTTCAAGAGATCATATGGGATGCCAGGGATCGAGCCTGGGTTGGTCATATGCCAGGCAAACTCTCTACCTGCTGGGCTATTGCTCCAGCCCCCTCTTCCAAATGATTCAAAATATGAGTTTGATTATGCAACCTAAATTATTTTATATCACAGTGGTATAAATCATCTTCTAAGTCAAATAGTATCAATCGTCTTAAAAGTCACAATAGTATAAATCATCAATTAAATCCCAAACAGATTTTAAAAACGTACCACAAAGCAAAAAAAAAAGCTAATTTTTGCCACTTGAGTCGCAGTTAGTTTCCCCACAGTTTTGAATAATGATTCTTGATCTTTCACAGTAGGATATGACATGCGCGACAACTTAGCTTCCAACGCGTGGCTTGATGGAAGCTGTCGAATCTCCATGATGTTACTGAATCTTACACGAGACTTTTTGGGAGCTTAAAAAGAAAAGCATAACATAAATCACTACATATTATATCCCCTTATATCAGCGAAATTCACACTTTTAAATTACTGAGCACATAAAGTTTAATCCATCTCTATAAGAATAGGCAGTCAAAAGAAAAGTTAAGAGTCATATTACCAGGGTTAGTTCGGCTAATTCAAAAGACTTAACAGGAAAAAGGTCTTCATTTACAAAAATAAAAAGGTTTGAAATAGTGCTACTAATACTCAAACAGGGTTTCAGCAATTAAACGTATACAGAACTGTCCAATTCAGGATTGCAATATGATTATCATTTTAGCATTTAATGTACAACTGTACTTGGACATTTTCTCATACTCAACTTATGAAAATTATTTTCCTGGCCAAGCACGTCGAAAGCTCCTCAATACGTTCACTTCTTGCAAGGGAACAGCCTATAGGACTTCACTTTGAGACTGACAGTTTACATTCTCTGTTAAATCAGAGGAACAGTAAAATTGCTGCACTGTTGTGATCAAGATTTTTGATGGCATGACCGCAAAGGACATGGCTCACTTAAAATATCTTCATCTACCACAGATTTCTAGATTGGAAATTATTACCATCGAATAAACATTCACTCCAACTTCTGGAAGATAGAATATAAGCCGAATCATTAAACTATGGGACAGGAGAATGAACCAGCAAGTCCGCTGAATCACTGACTCGAGACAGGCCAAAGAGAACGAACATCGGGGCAGAGGGACAGCAGGGTAGGAAGACACTGAACTTGCAAGTATAAACCCATTTTCATCCCAGGCACCCCCACACATCCCCAGATTGGCCCCTGACCACCAGCTCCGGTTACAATACGAAATAAAAACTATTTGAAAACACTGAAAAACCCCATAACCTAACAATGAAAACAGTACCCAGGTTTGAGTTATGAAATTCTATGTTTTGCTTACTTTTCTCAGTATCAATAATTGTGTTCTCAGGTTTTTCACTTGGGAGATCATGAAATTTCACGGGAACATAAAGCGGTTCACTCTAGAATATAACAGAAACAAGAATATATATGAAAACCAACATCAATTGATATGATACTAATAGATACACAGAATAACTTTTTTCAAATGAATTTCCAAGGCTTTAACAAGAACGTAATAGGTGAGTCAGATGATTAAAGGGCTGCGTGCACTCCATGCAGCTTGGAATTCGATCCTTGGTGTTGCCTGAGCACTCAAGCACTGCTGGGTGTGGTCCACAAATAAACAAAAATGAAAGTGATACACACGTTCAGTGGAAAAGAACCGAGTAAAGCTTAGAAATGTAGAGGCACAGCACTGCAGATAAGAACTGACTCCTCTCTTTACTACGAGATCACTGCCATTCCTTTGCTTTCTCCTTTTCGGGTAAGAGCACACCAGGCAGTGTGTCAGGACTTACTCCTGACCTTGCACTCAAAATCTCTGGGGGTAGGGGGACGGCGAGGGGGCACGTGGGTGCTGGGATACAGCCCTGCTCAGCCCCACGCAAGGCAAGAGCCCTACCTGCTGTACTATTCTTCTGACTTCTCATTTATTGTTTGTTTATAGGCTTGGGGCCACACCCAGCAGTGCTCAGGGCTTTCTTCTGACTCTGGCCTCAGGGAGTCCTCCGGGAGGGCTGCTCGGGAGCCACACAGGGTGGCAGGGATTGAGTCCAGGTTGGGTACCAGCGTAAGTGCTCTCTCCACTGGACTAGTGTTCTTGTTCATCATTCATTCTTTTCAAAAATAAAACACTGAGCTCCTACTACTATGTCAGAGCAATTCCAGGTCCAGGGGATTAAACAGCGACTAACGGTTCCTGTCAATTGAGAACTAAGTAGTTGGCCCGGGTTCGATCCCTGGCATCCCATATGGTCCCCTGAGCACCGCCAGGAGTAATTCCTGAGTGCAGAGCCAGGAATAACCCCTGAGCATTGCTAGGTGGGATCCAAAAAGAAAAAAAAAAGGGGGCGGAGAACAGGCAACAGATAGAGCCATATGGAATTACATGTATGTATGTGATATTATGTGCCAACTGTTTCCTTTTATTGCTTAACATTCAAGTAAAACCAGACTTCATAAAGACCTTTACAGGAGTAATAATGAAAAAACTGTTAACTCCTTATTTGCTCTTACCATTTACAGTTAGTTACCAAGTCTTCAAGAACTAAACATTTCATATCAGTCTTTATAATAACCATGAAACAGTATTTTAAACAAATGTTTCTAGAAACTGGGACTTAAAATAACCAAATAGGAGAAAACAATTAAAACCAGGTTTACATAAACATGCTCTAAAGATCTAGCTTTAAATTGCTCTAAATTGCCATTTCTGAAATGATCTTTAGATAATATATGACAATTCCTTCTTAATTTTTTTATTGGATCACTGTGAGATATATCATCATAGGGTTGTTCATGATTGGGTTTCAATCATACGATGTTTCAACACCCAACCGCTCACCAGCACATAGTTCCCGCACCCGGGTCCCCGTCCCGTCACTCCCCAGCCTGCCTCTATGGCAGGTCTCTCTCTTTTTCTCTCTCTGTCTCTCTCTCTCCCTTTTCTGCTCTCTCTCTCTGTGTCTCTGTGTCTCTGTCTCTGTCTCTGTCTCTGTCTCTCTCTCTCTGTCTCTCTCTCTCTCTCTGTCTCTCTCTCTCTCTCTCTCTCTCTCTCCCCCCCCCCCCCTCCCACCCGCCCTTTATTTCCTGTGATACACTGTGGTTTGCGGTATGGTCACTAGAAAGTCATCACGCACACCATTTTACATCCTTTCGGTATTCAGTCTTGTCCAGAGTGATCATTTCCACTTATCATTGTCACAGAGGTCGCTTCTCTGTCCTAACTGCACTTCCTACCCCCACATATAGCAAGTGCTACCACAGGCCAGTCTTCCTGACCCTCATTTCTACCATCTCTGGGTATTATTCCCACACTCGTTTCTAATATCCCACAAACGAAAGTGCGATCATTCTAGGCCTGTCTCTCTCCCTCGGACTCATTTCACTCAGCCGGGCACTTTCCATGTCCATCCATGTATAACCAAATCTTATGACTTCATTTACCATGGCTGAGTAGTATTCCATGGTGTAAATGTGTCATAGTTTAAGACAGTTTTAAGTTAGAGACCGCATAGGGATTAAAACTTCCTTTGCGTGTGTTCAACCCTGGTTCAGTCCCCAGCACCAGGGTTTCAACTCTACCTGTGTCCCACATTTAGTGACAGCTAATGCCAATCTGTTGATGCCGAACATCCAAGAGGAGAAATTTAGACATTTTATCTGATTTTTATAAACTACACACAGCACCTGAAAACCTATTCTGCTTGCAACAGTATCTCTGAAAGCCAGACAAAGAAAAGCTCTACTGTCAATAAATTAAGCAAGTCATTGTTTCATGAATTTATATAACATCTCAAAGAATATATTCTTAAATACTACTCCCAAATATTGAAATCTGGAAACGTTAATTACTTTATTTGGCTATATATTATATCTTATCCTCTTCCCCAAACATACTTTTACAAACAAACAAACAAAAAGTAGTGTGTTCAGAGCCTAAGACAACTATTCATAAATAATTTTAAGTGTTCGTGAAATGCAGAATAAATGAACATACAATCTGCTTACATATTCTGTATCAAGCTTGTAGTAATAACAGACTGAACATAAAGTGACAAGGCTGGTAAGAAACGAAGGACAAAAGTATTCTCATTTTCCTTAACCAATTTTTTTCTTCCCCTCAATCAGTAGAAGTGGCTAAATTGCTTACTTTTAGGCTCCAGGTATCCCTAAGGAAAAATGAGCCAAATTACAGTGCAGTATGAAATGAAGGGCGCCCACTACGGAAAAATGTCTATGTCCTAATATAACCAGAGCGCTATCAAGGCTATTTCAGTGTCTTCCTGCCAGGGTTGAACCCCACCCACTCCATCCCTGATGAGAAAAGAAGCACTTACCAAAGAGCTATTCATAGTTGTATCTGTTGTACACAGCAGAAGTAACCTTCAGCATCTGCAAACTACAGATAATGACACATAAAATTTAATTAAATTCACATTATAAAATAGAATTAGTGTCAGTACTGGCTCAAAGGCATAAAGTCAAAATTCCAGAACAGGTCTATATTACAACCATTAATAACAGCAGCAGCAAATGCCAAATATTTAACCATGCAAGGCAGGTATTATTATCTTCATTTTATCGATGAAGAGTCCATCTAAGTAACAGAGCAGGGAATAAGCCCAAACAGAGCAGGGAATAAGCCCAAGCTGGGGCGGAGTGACATTCCAGCAGGGAGGGACTGGCTTGTCACTTACCAGGGTTCAATCTCCAGCATCCCATATGGTCCCCTAAGCAACACCAGGAGGAATTCCTGAGTACACAGTCAGGAATAACCCCTGAGCATCGATTGCTGGGTGTGATGCAAAAGGAAAAAAAAAAAGAGAAGAGCCCAAACTGCTCTAACTGGAAAAAATATACCTTTGCACAATACTAGTAATACATTTTAGATAAGAAGGGTGGACTAGCAAAAACAAACAAAATCGTTGTATCAGCATAATGCTGATCATAATTATCATAGTATGAAACCCCAAACCTCCATAAACAGGCTTGGAGACTGTTTTGAGAACCTATGTTAGTATGGTATAGCTTACATATGCTTATGGTATAGCTTTCACATTTTGAGAACCTATGCTAGTATGGTATAGCTTAGCCCACATCTACCTCTATTATTATTATTTCGGATTAAAGTCTAACTATGTTTATTAACTTCTCAAGGTGAATCAGAAAGCTACAGACCAAGATTCAAACATGAGACCCATGTTCATAAGAAGCCAAATAAAGGAATAATAACTCCATGTAGAAAAATGGAAAAAAGACAACTTACAAATAAATTCTAATGTGCAACAAACATTATCTTTAAGTAAGCAAAAACTTGCAGATTTATTAACGACCACTGTTCACCTGTGAAAGTGGCAGATGCTAGAATTTGCTATGGATTCAATCTTATACACAGTAGGCATATGAATAAGCAGAACTAGTATCGGTACTAATTTAAGAATTATGAATTTTTCAACTATCAGGAAACTGGAAAAATAGCATTAATGTTTTATCTAACATTTATACTTTTAGGAATTTATCTAAAGCAAGGAATTATAGATTTGAATAAAAATATTTCTATTTAATCAAGATAAAAATAAAAATCTATTGAGGATTGGTTCAATCTAATATAAAAATATAGTAATTAGTATCAGTCTAGGAAGGTATTATGATATACTGTCAAGTGAAATATAAAATTGAAATAGAGGGGCTGGAATGATAGTCCAGCGGGTAGGGCGTCTGCCTTGTATGCAGCCAACCGGGTTCAATCCCGGCATCCCATATGGTCCCCGAGCACCACCAAGAGTAATTCCTGAGTGCAGAGCCAGGAGTAACTCCTGAGCATCGCCAGGTGTGGCCTAAAAAGCAAAAAAAAAAAGAATAGAAATTGATTCAGGGCAGGAGAGATAGCCCAGTGGGTAATGTACAAGCCCCGTTGCATGTAGCTGATGCAGATTCGATCCCCTGAACTGACTGTAGTCCCCAGAGCACTGACAGGAGCGATCCTGGAGTACAGAGCCAGGAGTAAGCCCTGAGCACCGATGGGACGTGGCCACACCAAGTACCCACACTCCAAAAACAACAGTGAAATTATGGTCATTGGTGAAATTATATTTAGACTTTCCTTATTTTCAAATACCTCACATTTCCTTACCACTCCCTCCACCTCTTTTCTTTAAACTGATTTACCATTGGTCCCCGTGGGCCCTGGATGGTGATGGTCTGACAAAGAAAAGAGTGGGCCCCCTGGGATGAACCCAGAACCATAGCAGAGCCTGGCAAGCTACCCATGGTGTATTCCACATGCCCAAAACAGTAACGGTAATGAACCTCATTCCCAACGAATGGAGACGCTACTGGCGCCCATTCGTTGGAGCAAAACAATGAACAACGGGAAGGCAAGTGACAAGTGACCACTGGTCTACAGAGTCTCAGGAACTTCAGGGATACAGCTCGACTTGTGGGTAGAGGATCTACAGCTGGACAGTCCCCTCTCCCTGCTGTGCCGACGGCCAGGCTCTGCACACACGAGGCTGCGGTGCCGCTCAGCAGGGCCACACACTCCTGAGTGCGGAGCTCAGTGCGCACCACGCACTTTAGCTGCAGGCTCCAGAGGTCACAGCCTTTTGCTAGGGGGCCAGAAAAGAACAGCAGCAGCACTGCTAGGATCCTACCTGGCACGTGAACAGTGCCGGTGAGAGCTCAACACCCTGAGCACTGCTAGGATCCTACAGTGCCGGTGAGAGCTCACGACCCTGAGCACTGCCAGAATCCTACCTGGCACTGAACAGTGCCGGTGAGAGCTCACGACCCTGAGCACTGCCAGGATCCTACCTGGCACTGAACAGTGCCGGTGAGAGCTCACGACCCTGAGTACTGCCAGGATCGTACCTGGCATGTGAACAGTGCCGGTGAGAGCTGACGACCCTGAGCACTGCTAGGATCCTACAGTGCCGGTGAGAGCTCACCACCCTGAGCACTGCTAGGATCCTACAGTGCCGGTGAGAGCTCACCACCCTGAGCCTACAAGGCAGCCACTCAACATCTGAGTCATTCCTGGCCCCTCTTTACACTGCTCTTACCCTTCTTTTACCATCATTTGTTTCAATAATGCATATCACTATTATCACTTAAAAATATTTCACAAAAGAAAAAGTTCTAATAATACTAAATTACATAGAAAGTTGTTGATGATATACTGTTAAGTAGAAAAAGAGTATAATAGAACAGGACATAACAGTATAATTTTAATCTTACAAAAAATAAAAACACATGACAAAGAATAGTAAGATATGGGCGGAGCGATACTCCAGCAGGTAGGGTGTTTGCCTTGCACGTGGCTGGCCCATGCTGGCCCGGGTTCGATCCCGGCATCCCATATGGTCCCCAGAGCACCGCCAGGAGTAATTCCTGAGTGCAGATCCAGGAGAAACCCCTGAGCATTGCTCGGTGTGACCCCCCAAAAAAAAAAAGAATGGTAAGATATATGCCATAATTCCAGAATTGATTACTCCTTGAGTGGGAGAATTTATTATTTTCTTCTTTTTGTTCCTTGGTACTTTTTAACAACGTTTCAACAACAAACACATCAAACAAACATAACAAACACACAAAACCTGTATACATAGAATATCTCCACATTTAACAGCAAAAAGTATATGTATTTCTAAAATTTATATTACTATTTTTACTAAGTGAAATTAAAGATAATGTTCATAGTCTTGATAAATTATGTGAACAAAAATAAATTTCTGGGTATTCCTCAAACCAATTTGCTAAAAATCCCTGACAATAATTCAACAAGTATACATCTCAGAAGAATATTCATTAGCAAAAACAAGAAAAATTCTGTTATTTTAATGCACACAACAAATTATGTACACAAAAGACTAACAGAAACAAAAAGCAAATGTCACCAAAGTCTGAAAGGGAGGAGCACAGAACAATTCCTGTTTAATGGCTAAACTTTCTATTCGAGTGGCTAGTGTCAGTACCGCGGTCGGGTGCTGCTACCTAGAATCGAGCCTTCGCATCCATACGGTCCTGTATGCCCCATCAGGAGTGATCCCTGAGCACAGAGTCAGGACTAAGAACTAAGCACTGCTAGAGCAGAGTAAAAATATAAAAAACAAACAAACAAAAATTCTATTTGGGGTGATGAAAAAGTTCTAGTGATGGTAACTGCACTATATAGTTAATATAACTAACACCAGTGAACTGTGTATGAAAAATGATTAAAATGGCAAACATGGAAAAAATGGATATTTTTTCTACAAAAAGCAGAAAAAGTGAAAAAGGCTAGGATGTTAAATATGTTATGTTTATCTTACCACTTTATTTTAAAGGAGAAATTGAGAATGAGAAAAAAAAGATTAATGTAAAAGAGTCTTCAGTCTCAAAAAATCCAATTTCTACTTCTACAAGGAATATATATCACAATTAGAAATTGCCTTTTTTTTAATAATATGAATCGATATGTTGTAAAAGTGAAATTTAACTTGATTAGGCAAATATCTGAAGCATGCCCTGAAATGTGATTTTTTTATCTTAATATGTAAAATCTTTAATTACTCTGATTTCTTAATTATACAACAAATTTAATAACACTTATCCCGTTAGCAAATGACAAAAGACTCCAGATACTATTCCTCCTTCTTACTTTTAGCTCGTCCTCTCTGCTACCTGAATTGGGGTAGTTCAATGATCTTTAATAACTCAGAAGAGCTCCTGAGATGAGATAAAGAAAGTGTTGCACCGAATCTGATTCAATTTCAACAAACTTAACACAGCCTTAAACTAATAATAGTAAAAACAAAAATCTGTCCATGCTTCAAATACTTAAAATTAAAAACTTACAAAAGCTGCGTGCTTTCCTCGAAATCCTCTTGTACACTGCTGTCTCCAAGGCTTCCAAACAATAAAGCCCAAAAGGTACAAAACAAACATAGATGTTTTTTGCAAAGGTGCTGAAGAATGGTTTGTTGTACTGAGTAAAAACATACTGTAAAGGAAAAAAAAGTCACATAAACTGTAAGACTTTAAATGTTATTATCTCCCACAAACTAAAGCTAATACATGATTTTATCCCTTTAAACATGAACTTGAAAGGTAAATTATAGGAACTGTAAAAATAGTCCAGGTACCCTTCTGAATACTTTACTTGTCTTGGATACTAGAGATAATGATCCCAAACAAAGCAACAGCTTACTTTGTTTACTGAAAACCTGCTACGCAACAGTGCTTTGTGAAGGGACTACAGGAAAAGCACAGGTTTTCATGAAAACTGTAAAGAGTCTATGGCATAGAGAACTAGGTATCACCCCGACAAGGGTAACCAGATACTTGAGAATACTGGAAGAAGAGAAACCATTAGAAAGTTATGGGAACTCCCAAGATAAGCAATTCCTGGACTGTGTGTAAAGGGCTGGATAGGCATTATCCAAGTAAATGAGAGAGCATAAAATAAGGCAATATGACAAATTTTATAAAGAAAACTGCACGAAAATCAATATTATTAGAAAGTTACATAAAACCTGAAGTTTTCAGTTAATATCAGCACGGAAAATCAGTATTGGAAATATCAGTATACACTCATGGTTTCTTTACTTAAAAAAAATCCTAAGTATAGAGTATTAAAGAGCTCTAGAAAAATGAAAACCCAGGGGCTAGAGCATTAATACTGTACGTAGGCACTTGCCTTGCATAGCCAACCCGTATTCAATCCCTGGCATCCTATATATGGTCCCCAAGCCTGCCAGGAGTAATTCCTGAGCATAGAGTCAGGAGTACACAGGGAGTAAGTGGGGTGTGGCCAAAAAGAAAAGAAAAAGATAAATGACACCTCAGGAAGCTGAACACCTCTAGAGCCACGATAGTCATCTGTGCCATCTAACATGAAACCTCGAGGGCTGGAAAGAGTGCGGAGGTTCTTGCCTTGCACACTACTGCTGTCAGGGTTCGATCCCCAACACCACATGGGGGTCCCAAGCACCCCCAGGAGCAACCCCTGAGCACAGTCAGAAGCACCTGAGTAGGGCCCCTCACACAAAACAAAATGGAATTGTACGAGGTTACAGAGGAGAGAAAGGTTACACAAGATTGAAGCATAGCATGTTGTATGTCAGAGGCAAATGCCCCCCCAAAAAAGGCTGTGAGTGTATGTATTCACCAGATTCCATGGCAATGTCGCCTACTGGTTGTGGTGTGCACATGTCGACACTGTCATGATGCTTCTTTTGACACAGAAGTTCATTTTGAGAAGTACCCGTTCCCTTTGGCATATTAGCCTTAAGGCTAAAACATGAACCTTAAAGTGCCGTTGTTTTGAAAGCATCGTCTCAGCAGCCAAAATATAGATTTTGGTATACAAGTATATAAAAGAAAAAATGAGCTTCTTACACTCACCACTGCTAGTGGGCCATCAATAAAGAGAAACTAAAATTTAACTAAAGGAACCACTATGCACTTCACAGTAATGCTTGACTCAGAAAACACATAGCTGTGCAAGCACGCAGACAACAGCTGCCTGGAAGCAAACCCTGCCGCCAACAGCACGACTTTCACTTGTTTCTTCACAAACATGGGTACTAACTGGTGCCAGGTGGCTCTGCCTCCAGGCTGGCTGCACCTCCAATATATTAATATGCACAGTGTCATGCTGAAAGACACAACCTGCATGTAAGCATGAGTACCCTGACCACGACCTCCAGAGCAAAGATAACACAGTCACCCACAATATTAAAAGACTGCGCTAATTGCGCGGGAAAGAGTACTGAGCGAGATATGGTACAGTGTAAGCTAAGTTCATTCCTAAGCGCGAATTAACTTACTTACGAGTAAGTTCTGAGGACGCCACCCAGATCACATCGACCAGCAGGAGAATAACGATGCCAAGAGCCAGTCGGCGCTGAGTGAAACCACTGCTCGGGGAACTCACTCGGTTCATGACAAATACACATACCATTTGCAGTCTGTTTTTCAGAAAACAGATCACATCAGAAGGGATTCTTGAAAAAAATAGCCCCCCAGACACACACCAAGAGAAAGCTAGCATGATCACACACTGACCTTTGCTAGGTAACAGAAGAAAGAGAAGCGCTGTGGAACTTACCTTATTCTCAAGGCCTTCCTGAGATCTTCAAGGGCCAGGCCTGGAAACCTGGCAGAGCCCAGGCGAAAAGGAGGTGAAGCACCCAGCGCACCTGCAACCACGAGAAGATGGTCACACTCAAAACACGGCGTCTTCCAGGTAAAACACCCTCAACCCAAGTGTCACTTTCTCTCCAGACGGTCACTGCTTACTCCAGTGCACTTGGAATCATAGCCCGGAGGGAGTCGGGACCCGCTGTTACCCCCCACCCATGCCCAGCAAACACAAGTCGTTTACTAACCACTGCAGGAAACAGTTCCTCCGGGTATCCTAAATACAGAATTTATTCTCTTTCCCCTGGGGCGGAGAGTGAGGGCCTGCTGCAGGGGAAAGTTTAGAGAGCGAAGCGCCCAGGACCCCTAGTGGAACCTGGGTCTTGGGGAGAAGCGGATTGCGTGAGTCTAAGCACTCGCCCAAGACAGGGGAGACCCTCATGCCCCCATCCCAGCCCTGTCACTCCAGCGGTATTTTAGGCATTCGCAGTGGAGGAAACAGCTGTTGAAGAGTTGTTAGGCTTCCTCTCTTCTGGTAATAATAATAATGGGGGTCGGGGCGATTTGCCCTGTGCGAGGCAACCGGGTTCGATCCCCGACATCCCATATGGGCCCCGAGCACCGCCAGGAGTAATTCCTGAGTGCAGAACCAGGAGTAACCCCTGAGCGCCGCCAGGTGTGACCCAAAAAAGCAAATAATAACAACAATAACAATAATAATAAGTTGGAGCAGTGACGTGTGTCCTCCACTGAGATGCAGCTCGGGTCGCGCAGTGTGGACCCGGCTGCGGCGCCCGGCAGCATCTACCAAAGATGAGGCTTCAATCCGGGCGGGTGTGGACCCGACTGCACGACCACCAGCAGCGTGCACCACAGATCAGCTCCATCCCGGGCCAGTATGGACCCAGCTGCACGCCCCAGCAGGTGCCGGGGCACTGCGCCCAGGCCCAGGGCGAGTGTACACCTTTCAGGGCGAGTGTAGACCGGCTGCCCAACCCCAGCAGGTGCCCCGTCACTCCGCCTCCACGGATCGGCTCCTTTCAGGGGAGTGTACATCCGGCTGCACACTCCCAGCAGGTGCCCGACACTGCCCCCACAGATCAGCTCCCTTCAGGGCTGGTGTAGACCGGCTGCACGCCCCCAGCAGGTGCCCTGTCCCTGCGCCCACGGATCGGCTCCTTTCAGAGCGGGTGTAGACCGGCTGCACGCGCCCCCAGAAGGTGCCCCGCCCCTGCGCCCACGGATCGGCTCCCTTCAGGGCGAGTGTAGACCGGCTGCACGCCCCCAGCAGGTGCCCCGTCACTGCGCCTCCACGGATCGGCTCCTTTCAGGGGAGTGTACACCGGGCTGCACGCCCCCAGCAGGTGCCCGTCCCTGCGCCCACGGATCGGCTCCTTTGAGGGCGGGTGTAGACCGGCTGCACGCCCCCAGCAGGTGCCCGTCCCGGCGCCCAAGGATCGGCTCCTTTCAGGGGAGTGTACACCGGGCTGCACGCTCCCAGCAGGTGCCCCGCCCCTGTGCCCACGGATCGGCTCCCTTCAGGGTGAGTGTAGACCGGCTGCACGCCCCCAGCAGGTGCCCGTCCCTGCGCCCACGGATCGGCTCCCTTCAGGGCGGGTGTAGACCGGCTGCACGCCCCCAGCAGGTGCCCGTCCCTGCGCCCACGGATCGGCTCCTTTGAGGGCGGGTGTAGACCGGCTGCACGCCCCCAGCAGGTGCCCCGCCCCTGCGCCCACGGATCGGCTCCTTTGAGGGCGGGTGTAGACCGGCTGCACGCCCCCGGCAGGTGCCCGTCCCTGCGCCCACGGCTCGGCTCCCTTCAGGGCCAGTGTAGACCGGTTGCACGCCCCCAGCAGGTGTCCCGTCCCTGCGCCCACGGCTCGGCTCCGAGGCTCCTTTGAGGGCGGGTGTAGACCGGCTGCACGCCCCAGCAGGTGCCTGTCCCTGCGCCCACGGATCGGCTCCCTTCTGGGCGGGTGTAGACCGGCTGCACGCCCCCGGCAGGTGCCCGTCCCTGCGTCCACGGCTCGGCTCCATTCCCAGCTCGGCGCCTCCGCTGCAGTCGGGGCTCCAGGGCGGCCCCGCCAGCCCCCGACGCGCTCCAGGGCGGCCCCGCCAGCCTACCTGGCCTTCCTGCCCCGCGATGGCGTCGTGGCGGCACCATGAGCGGATTCGACCCGGACTCGCCGCCGCCGCCGCCCAGCGCCACGGCCACGGCCCGGGCTTCACACAGCGCTGGCGAAGCCGGACATGGCGCGCGCCGCAGTGGCCCCTGGAGCCACCTGTCCAAGGCGATGCCCGAGGGCGGGCAGCGGGAGACCGGGGCACGGAGCTACGGGCAGCGATGGCCGCCCAGGCCCGGAGCGAGACCCTGGCCCCGGCCCCGCCCCCGCCGGCCAGTCAGCACTGGCGGCCCCGCCCCCGGCCCGACGGAGGCGGCGCGCAAAACTGACGTCACCGAGGCGCGCGCGTGTCGTCACGGCGCTTCCGGGGCGGGTGGCGCTGGGATGTCTCCTTGGTGACGCGCCCTGCGTCCGCCCGCTCGAGCTTCCGTAGCGGAGTGGGGCCAGGCTGTCTTGTCTGTCCGCCGCGAGGGAGCCAGCGTGGAAGAAGGAAAGAGAAGCGGGCGTCGATGGCGTGGTCGGAGAGTGGAAGTCGAGGGGTGGTGGACCCTAGGACGAGATCCGGCAGCTCCTTTCCTTGCAAAACTCTCTTTGTCGTGCAGAGGACCGAAAGCAAGTGCGAGCGCTGAGGAGGACTTTGCTCTCTGCAGCCCTCTTAAATGTAAACTCCATCCTGCTCTTGAGCTGTGCTTCCTCTGCTTGTTTGTTGTATGTGCATGTGTCCGGATTAAGTGTGTCCACAGTGTGTCTGCTGCTTTCAATTCAGGGCGCGGGAGCAGCATTTCCACGGGTGTTAGTAATTATTAGGCTGTAGGGTTTTTCCCTTAACTTTTTCTTGCAATAAAGCACCATGATTTCATTAATAAATCATGAGTTTTAGACATTGCATTTCCAGTGTCAGTTTCTCCTCCCGTGTTCCAGGTTCCCCTCCATATCATCCCTTCCCCGCACCCACCGACCCCCAGCCCCTCCAGCCTGACCTCCAAAAATTCAAAGAATAAGCATCCGACAACCCTGTTGGCTGTTGGCCCTCATTGTGGTGTGCAGCCTGCCCTCCGCTTTCTAACTTGGGTTGCTAAAGTTTGGCTTGCTTGATTTCACTGTCGTTGACTCTGTTTTGGTTAATAATCATTGTTAGGAAGTTAGGAAGGTTTTAGGCGATTTTGCCCAACTTTCGGCTAACTTGAATGTTTTGAGCACAATAAGGGAAGCTAAACTATGATGAACAGTAAATAGGCGCAGGCATTTTTATTTTTATTCAGTTTTAGTTTTTTTTAACTTTATTTGGACACGATGATTTACAGAGTTGTTCACAATACAGTTGTTGTGTACAATTCAGTATTCCAATACGAGTCTCACCACCAATGTGCCCTTATAGCCACTAAAGTCCTTAGTTTGGGTAGGCATTTTTAGATTTGGTAGACTTTCAACTTAAAATGAGTTCATCAGGACCTAATCTAATTCCATTGTGAATTCACGGAGATCTGTGTAAGTAATATATATATATATATATATTTTTTTTTTTTTTTTTTTGCTTTTTGGGTCCACCCAGCAATGCTCAGGGGTTACTCCTAGCTCTGCACTCAGGAACTACTCCTGGCGGTGCTTGGGGACCATATGGGATGCCGGGATCGAACCCAGGTCGGCTGCATGCAAGGCAAAAGCCCTACCCGCTGGACTATCACTCCCAGATCTGTGTAAGTAAGAATTTTTGTCTATGCTGTTCTCTACCATTTCCCTAGCATTTAGACCTTTTATACCCAATTAAGTTTTTGTGTTTATTTCTGTCTACCACTACTTTCCCAGGCTTAGGTTAATCTTTCATTTTAATTAATTGTCTTTTTGCACTTCAAAGTTGATGACTCTTTGAGTCCGCTTGGAATCTCTCAGTTGTAGAACATTAAATCTCGTCAGTTATGAAGCCTGCCATTTTCAAAACACTCTAAAATAAAGTGCCATTTTCCTAGTAAAGTGCATATGTTGCAATATCAATATAAAAGCAAAAAAAGTGTCTCTAACGAGCTCTGTACATCAGGGTTAGTGACCACATTTCACATTCAAACCCTTATGAAATTACAAAACACTCAAATAAATCTTTGAGGCCTCTAGTTAATTATTGACTCTATCTATAGTAATCCTTAAATTCCAAGTCTAGAAGAAAATTGAGAATCCCCAAATGAGAACATAGAATACTCTTACAGAGCTTGTTATAATAAAGCACTCAACCACCGTAGCTTGCATTTGGCACATGCTCAAAGGCAGGGGAGTGTGGAAGATTGCAGCAGAAAACAGGAAACTTACGCCTTGACAGGAAGTTACCATGGAAGCTGGGGGCAGTCTTCTTGGGTTGGTGCTCACACCAGGCATTGCTCAGGGCTTACTCTTGACTCTGTGCTCAGAGAACACTCCTGGTGGGATGTGAAGGACCATAGGTGGTGCCAGTGATTGAACCGGAGTATACCCACTGTATTACCTCTCTGGCCCCACTGGAGGCAGTCTTACTATAAGCAGGGCATTCTTATGGCTGTGTAGAGTGCAGATGTGCCTTTCTCTTGTTGGTTCTAAGTTAGAAACAGTGAAATTGCTACTAGTTGATCAAGCATGGCTAGAATGGCTGCCACAGAGACTGTGATTGCTTTCCTGGACTAACCGCTGCAAAGGTGTGGGTCAAAGTTCTAACTTTTTTAAATAAATATTCTGACCATTATCCTTTTGTATATTCAGATTTTCACAAGAGTCTGCTTTATCTCCATATGCTTTGTAGTACCTCTCAGAATTCTGTGCATGTGTTTTGATACACATTTAATTTGACTTCCTCCGAGTCTTGGTCTTGGATTGAGTGTCAACCATTTAAAAAGTTATTATATATAAAGGAGTGCTTTCTAATCTCACTCCTTAGTGCCATTAATGGGATGCACTCTGCTACGGTAGAAGTCATAAACTTGGGAGTCCAGAGATGCAAAGGCTCTAAAGGCTGTTGTACATAATCGAGTCCTAGTTTAAAGGAGTTGGAGGCTCGATGGAGGATCAAAATATCAGCAAAGATTTTAACCAAAATGTCAAAGAATGCATCCTACAATCCTGCTTGGTTGTTGGCCGTCATTGTGGTGTCCTGTGACTGCTAACGAGAGTACTGAGAAATAAGAGCAAATTAGCTTCACGCTGATTATTAGGTGTTTCTATTTAGAAAATAAGTGTTTACGCTTCACTTTAATTATGGGTAGGGTTTTCATTTAGATGGTGTGCAGTGAGTGACCCCCCCAAAGTAATAGCTATAGGGAAAGAAATATTCTTTCTCCTCTTACATGGAACCTATAAAATTAACCTGGCAAAAAGCAGTTGATAAGAGAACACTTTAATACATCCAGTGCAGATCATATGAGGAAAAGTCAATAATGATATAAGGTGGACTAATCTAATATTTCAACTGTAGAGAACTGTTTGTTCTCTACAGTTTTTTGTAGAGAACTGCCAAAATAAAGGGTTTTAGAGTTTGAAGAGCAGAAAGGGGAACAGAGATATATGGAGAAAATAATGGAATAAAGTTTTGTTTGTGCAGGTCTGTCGTGACACTTTTCATTTTTGTCATAGCCAGAAAACTTAACTAGGAAATGGGATTTATGGAAGGTCTTATTTTTCAAAGAAGTTTCTGGAAAAGAATGATCAAATGAAGGAAGCTTGAAAAGACTTTTTCTGAATCTGTCCATTCTCATTTGCTCAAAATGATTCTTTTCTCGGAGGGGCATATTTGGAGAGGGGATAAAGTCACATCATCTGCCTAACAGAAAAACGTGCGCCCAGAAATAAACTATAAAGTCCATCTGGGACTGGAGAAAAGTACAGCGAGTAAGGTGCTTGCTTTTCATGCCGCCGACCTAGGTCTGATTCCCTGCACCACAGATGGTCCCAAGTCCCAGCAGGAGTGATCCCTGTGTGCAAAGCCAAGAGTCAGCACTTGGCACATCTAGGGTGTGTGTCCAGAACAAAAAAACACACACCAAAACCATCTGGCATAGAACTGCTTAAGTGTAAAGAACAGGAAGGCCTGCGACGGCTGCTTTCTCGAGCACACCTGCTTTAGTGAGGAGATCTCAGGGATTCCTGGCGCCATCTCACATTGCCAAGTGCAATCCCCAGCTCTCCCAGTGCTATCTCTAAGAGCTGTAAGTGTGACCTCCCGGCACACGCAGAAAAGTATGCATCTCAACCAACCCAGGATAACAAAGGGAATGGGGGAGGGGGATTAGGTGTGTATACATATGAGCAGTGGGAAATGAGAGATTGCAGGATGTTCTGGAATTTAAGCCGAGGAACCTCAATTTGTATTCTGTGTGTTTGGAACCTAGAGCTCTAAAATAAGAGAAAAACACTTTTATTAAGTAAGAAATCACTGAGTGCTCACTTGATAACTATCAATATGGGCACCACTTAAGACGTGCGACTGGGCTTCAAGGAAATCATGTCGCAGTGAAAACTGGTTATCTAGAAAAAGTGCTGAACCAAAATGTACTGCTCTAGGGGCCAGAGCGATAGTCCAGCAGGTGGGGCGTTTGCCTTGCACGCAGCCGGCCCGTGCTGGCCAGGGTTCAATCCCGGCATCCCATATGGTCCCCCGAGCACCGCCAGGAGTAATTCCTGAGTGCAGAGCCAGGAGGAACCCCTGAGCATCGCTGGGTGTGACCCCCCCAAAAATGTACTGCTCTAGTATCTTATAATGGCACACTGTACAGTTTTGTACACCACACTCATGTTCTCTTTGAAAATAGTACCATGTGAACATCACTGTATCACTGTCTTCCCGTTGTTCATCGATTTGCTCGAGCGGGCCCCAGTAACATCTCCATATGTCCTGTCACATGCTAGTAGAGCCCAAGGGCATCTGCTTGCTCCAGGAACATAAAGAGCCACAATCCATTCCATCAGGACATGGGAATGAGGTCTATAATTGTTACTGGTATCTGGCATATCAAATACTACACGGGTAGCTTGCCAGGCTCTGCCGTGCAGGTAGCATACTCTTGCAGTCATCTCTAAGTGAGCATTTAATGATGAACTGCGCAGCCGCTTGCGCGCGAGCCGGACTGTGATAGGCTGGTCTGCTGGGTGGAGTTCTGCGAGAGAGAAGTCGGATGTGGAAAATGGAGGCCCTCATGGAGGGTCTGGGTCTGACTCCAAGATTTACTGAAAATCGGTTTGTCCTCATGTAAACAATGCACTCACTTCTTCTTTCCAAACTTGTATATACATACATACATGCATGCAAATTATTTTCTCATGATAATTGCTCTTGAACATAATTTTTCAATTTGAATGTTTTTTAAACTCAAAATTAAACCTTGTGAATTTCACACTGTTTAAAACACCAGTTGAACTGCAGTTGGTTCTTTAAAAGAGAAGTCAATGATATACATAATATTAAATCTTTCTTTAAAGGTATAACTGGTAATTTGGGGGTTATGGAATATTTTAGGAAGTAGGACCCAGATGATAATGCAGTGATATTACAGGCTCTTTCTTTAAAGCTTTAAAAAAAGAATTTGGATTAGGATGGTAAAATTTTAACCTAATTTTTCCTCACTGAAGATGTGAACATTCCTTTTTAAAAATTTTTACCATAAAATAATGTATGTTTATTAGTTTTCACCATGTTAAGTCTATGAAACTTGTTCATTTTTCATTAATTAGTTATGAACAGAATTAATTCATGATTGACTGTTGAATCTTAAAAATATAAAGTCAAAATACTGTTTTTTTTTAATCTTTTGGCAATGTCACTTACTTGGTTAAAAAAAATCTATTTTATACCTTTCACTCGAATATCCTGCCAGACCTTTATTTTTAAATTTTTTTAATTGAATCACAGTGAAATACACAGTTACGAGGTTGTTGATGGTTGGTTGGGTTTCAGTCATATAATATTTCAACACCCATCCCTTCATCTGTTTACATTTCACCCGACCAGTGTTCCCAGTTTCCCTCTCAATTGATTCCCCACCCTGCGCTCTCTCTCTCTCTCTCTCTCTCTCTCTCTCTCTCTCTCTCTCTCTCTCTCTCTCTCTCTCTCTCTCTCTCTCTCTCTCTCTCTTTCCCCCTCTCTGTCTCTCTCAGGGGTTTTTGAAAGAAGGCCAGTTTTACCATAGCACACCACTTTTTTTGTTTTTGCTTTTTGTGCTACATTGGACTGGCTCTGAGCTTAGGGATCATTCCTGACAGGCTTTGGGGAATATATGGGATACCAGGGATTGAACCCTGGTCAGCCGCATAAAGGCAAGTGCCATACCTATTGTGCTATCACTGCAGTCCCAAGCACACCACTTTATCTAAACTGTGCATGTAAAGTAAGAATCCATGAGTAGTGAAGAAATGGAACATGAATGCTTGAAAAAGAACCATCACACGATGTGAATACATGTAGTTGCATCCCACAGTGATCTGGTCAGCAGACTTTGTTCCTTCCCTCAACTGGAAAGAGGAAATTAGTACTTCAGCAGGGTGACTCAAGAATCTTGGCACATACTGTCTACAGTTTATAAGCACACACAGACAATGCAAGAATCTAGAGTTGGGAGATGCATGGGGCGCCTTAGGAGACTTGATACGGACTCGGGTGGGGGGCAAGGGAATGCTAATGGAAACTGTGTAGACTTTCTGGACAAATTAAGATGAGTCTCATAAACAAGAAGTAAACCTCAAAAAATGAACACTTTGTTCCTTTTCTTTTTTGGGTCACACCCTGCAATGTTCAGGGGTAACTCCTGGCTGTGCTTTAGGAATTAGTCCTGGCGGTGCTTGGGGACCATATGGGTTGATGGGGATCAACCCAGGTTGGCCACGTGCCCTACCCACTGCACTATGGCTCCTGCCCACACCTTGTGTCTCTTAAGAGGGACTTTGTCCACTGAAGTTACCTAAAGGAAAGAAAAAGTATATGAGAAATTTGTAAGTGGTCAGGTGCATGAGACAGGACCGTATCCGCAGAATAAAGCATAACTCAAGTTTAAGCTATTTCTTAAGCTGGGACACCGCACAGTGAAGAGCGTAACAGTGTCAGCCTGGCCCAACACCACAGGGGTCCTTTCCCCCAATGAAATGTGAATCTAATTCTCAGAAGAAGGATTGCATGAAAATAAGGTTTGGAACAGTATTCTGAAAACCAGATATTCGAACAATTTTTGACTCTGTATAACCCCGTGGTTCGTGATTAGCTCCATAGCCAATTTCAAACTGCCAATGTGACACCACTGGAGATGGAGGTAGGAAAGGTTCACAGTATTACATCATGATAACGTATTTCCACCATAATGATGTAGTATGCATAAGTAAACACAAGACAAAAACATACTGGTAAAATGTACTTAAATAATTAGGAGGTGATGACTTTTATAACCTTTATTTTAATCATTTAATTGTAACTATATAGAACTTAATTTTTAATACATTTAGTGGTGTATTTAACAACCACCAAAACTTCCTGATAATTGGGTAATTAGCTCTTGCAAGTCAGCGGGCAAGCTCCAGCATACCACTATACCATTCCCAGAAGATGCAAATGTGACATTACAGTCAAACCAGTCAAGATATTTCTGCCCCATGTTCAACTGGCTTCCTTCTACGCTGTCCTCTGACCATGAAAACATCAGTCAGCCTAGGAACTAGAAGTAGAACTTGGGTAATAAAGAATCCAGCCCAGCTTCTATCTCAACACCAGCTTTCAAACCTAAAATATCTCCAGGCTGGCAGAGAGGTGAAGTTTATTGAATGAGGGTTAATCATTTAATTATTATTCATGAAAGCAGACTTCTTTTTGCTTTTTTTTTTTTTGGGTCACACCCAGCAATGCTCGGAGTTTCTTCTGGCTCTGCACTCAGGAATCACTCCTGGCGGTGCTTGGGGGACCATATGGGATGCCGGGATCAAACCCGGGCCGGCATGGGCTGGCAGCGTGCAAAGCAAACACCCTACCCACTGGACTATCGGTCCGGCCCCAAAGCAGACTTTTTAATGTCTAAAATTGTTTCAAAAATTTGGGCCACCAAAACACAGCAGCAACACCATCTGCACTTCTATATTCATTGCAGCTCTATTCACAATAGGCAGAATCTGGAAACAACTGAGTTCCGAGAACAGAAGACTGGATAAAGGAACTATGAAACATCTATAAAATACAGCTATTAGGAAAAATTATGTCATGAAATTTGCCTACAAATGGATTGACATGAAGATTATCATGCTGAGTGAAATTAGTCAGAATGGAAAGGACATAGAGAATGACTGCATTCATTTGTGGATATAAAACCAAAAAATATTATGAGACTAATATCCGAGGCCAGGCAAAAGGATCAAGGAGAGCTTGTCAAGAGTTGGAATCTACCACAAGTATTTTGGGGAAGAAGTTAGTTAAGATAGAGAAATAATCAGTTTGTCAATAATAGTAAAGGTAATCCTGGACTAGAACTATGACTTAGGTAAAGGAATGTACTGATAACCCTTCGGTGTGCATAGAAAGAAACAGAGAAAGAGAGAGACAGAGAGAGAGAGAGGGAGAGAATGGAATACTTCAGATATCAGAAAAATATTACAATTGATAGTGGTATAGGAACTTGACAATATGTGTGAGGCAGCTTCCTTTTTAAAAATTTTTATTATACCACCCTGATATATAGAATTACAAAGATGTCTATGATTGGGTTTCAGTCATACAGTGTTCCAGCACCCATCCCTCCACCAGTGTACATATCACTCCACCAGTGTCCTCAGATTCCCTCCCCCTCACCCAGTCTGCCTCTTTAGCAGGTCGTCTTGTTCTTGTTCTTTTTGTTCTTGTTCTTGTTCTTCTCCTCATCCTCTTTCTCCTCTTCCTCATCTTCCCTCTTTCTTCTTTCTCTCCCTTCCTCTTCCTCCTCCTATTCCTCTTCCTTATCTTCCTCTTTCTTCTTTCTTTCTCCCTTCTCTTACACATTGTGGCTTGCCATACACACCTTTAGGGGTGATCATGTATATCTCTTTGCCTACATTCAATGCTCAGTTACAATCTGGCATTACCATTTTCAACAGTTAGTAGAATACTGGTATATATTTATATCCCACAAATGAATGCAGCCATTCTATATCTGTCTAATTTCTGACTAATTTCATTCAGCATGATAATCTCCATATCCATCCATTTGTAGGCAAATTTCATGACTTTGTTGTTCCTGACAGCAAGATAGCTTACTTTTTTTTTTATTATACCACCGTAAAACATACAATTACAAAGGTGTTCATAATTGGTTCTTGGTAATACAGTATTCCAGCACCCATCCCTCCACCAGTGCCCCATTTCCACCACCAATGTACCCCCCCTCCCATCCCCCACCCGCCTTAATAGCAGGTACCCCAGTTTCCTCTCTTTCTCTCTCTAAGATAGCTTACTTTTGAAGGGGTTAAAGATCAGTCCAGAAACACAGGAATGATGGCACCTAATGCCAACTCAATAATAGGGAATTTTAAAAATTACTCAATGAGGAGAGAGAGAAGGAGAGAAGCTGGGATGGGAAGATAGGAGAATGACTGAGGTTCTCAATGTCTTTCTCGGAGAGAAATGTCTGTTTCTTATTCCAAATAACACAAGAGGGTCAGTTTATTCTGTCATCCTTTCACCAAGATCTTTCAAAGTTCCCGTCAGGCTCCATTTAACTACTGTCAAGCTCCATTTCCCAAATGTAAATCAGTTATCAGCACTTGTAAGCATAGCCAGTTCAACCTCAACAACCGCAATGCAACCATACAAACTATCATTTAGAAAATGCAATAACCCCTAAAAGCAGCTAATGCCTTCTCAGCTGCCCTTGCCAGGGTACATTTGAGCCTTCACTATCATTAGCCAGCCAGAGACAGTAAAACCTAATCATAATGCGATAGGGTGCAGCAATCAATGCTTCCGATGTAGCTGCTGTAGTGCAAGGAACTTAAAATGCCTTTCCCAGGTAGGTGTGGCCATAGAGGAGATATCTTTCAAGGATGGCTTTACCTGAGCTAGTCTTCTGTCTTTTTGGGTTGTTTGGGGTTATCATACACCAGATGTCTGCAGGTTTTGCAGCTGGACGCTCAAACTGGAGGGATTCCACTTCTTTGACTAAGCATCTCACTGCGCCCATGCCAGGTATGCAGAAGAGCTATGCTTATGGGAATCTACCTGCATTCAAATTCCCAGCAATGCTCAGGGGTTTCTCCTGGCTCTGCACTCAGGAATTACTCCTGGCGGTGCTCGGGGACCATATGAGATGCCAGGGATCGAACCTGGGCCGGCACAGGCCGCTTTCAAGGCAACGCCCTACCCGCTGGGCTATCGCTCCAGCCCCAAGAGTTCTTTGTTTTTTTTTTTTTTTTTAAAAATTGTATTATACCACTTCTGTGAGTTATACAATTACAAAGCTGTTAATGATTGGGTTTCAGTCATACAGTGTTCCAGCACCCATCCCTCCACCAGTGAACCCTTCCCAACACCAATGTTCCCGATTCCCTCCTTCCTCCCCAAGCCTGCCTCTATGGCAGGCATTTTTCTTCTTTCTCAAGGAGAATTCTTTAAAGGTCTAAGGAACAGTACAGCACCATGCTAGTGACTGTTGAATTACCTGCCTTGTAAATCCTGCTCACGCCTTGAGAACCTTTGTTTCAATCTCTCCTCCCCAGGAAACCCCAGGACCATTTCTATGCTCTTCCAGTCACACTGTAAGGGAGCAAGGGCAGAATAGCAACACCCTGACATCAAGAGCTACTTCAGTGTTTCTGAGATCCTCTCCCAGCTTTGAAGCTTCTCAAGGCACTATTTCCTACACGTATACTCTAGAGAACTTAATAGAAACCTTTAGAAACTCTCTGGTCTCCAGTAAGTTAATTTTTGCTAACCCCACTAAATTTTCCTGTTATTAAGCTATTTCTGCTCTGAGTCACCAGAAGCCCAGAGGCACAGACATCTAAAGAAAATGAGGGGGGAAAATGTTGGGAAAACAAGAAACGTATAGGAATTCAATAAATCATCCTTCCACCTTTCAATGGTTATCAATCTAATTGAGAAAATAATTATAATTCCCTCCTTTGACCTAATAGAGTCCAATATGATTTGATCTTCCTGTGTCCCTTAGATTTTTCTCTCTTCCCTCACATCCTCTCACGTAATCATATCATACTTCTTTACACTCCTTGAACTCTGTCCATCTCCTTATCACTGCCTTCAGGCAGACTCCAAGATAACTCCCAGTGATTCACATCTTAGGTATTCGTGCCCTGATAAAGTCCCCTCCTAAACTGGGGACACTTGGTTGTGGGAAATGTGCCCTGGTGAAACGAGAAGCCTGGAACATTAAATGATTGAAACCCAATCATGAACAATTCTGTAACAGTGTATCTCAATGTAGTTCCATAAAATAAAGTTCCCTTCTACAATGAATAGGATTGGTTGGTAGAATGACTAGATTTTTGCAGTGGACTTCCATACTAGATATGTAATTACATCAAATGCTCGTGTGATAAAACAAGTGATTCCTTGCCACCATATTGGAGTATTTGCTCCAGGCGCGTCAGCTGGCTGCTCTTACCTTCAGGAGGCTCAAGCAGTCCACATCTGAATGTGATGCTCTTCTCACCCAGAATCTTGCAAGAGAATCAGTTTGGGAAGCCCCTAGCAGTCCTGCAGAGATCGTAGCCCTGGTTGACAATTTGAAACCTCTTTAGCAAATCTTAGCCAGAACTTACTTTTTTTTTTTTTTAATTAAACATTTTATGATACCACTGTGAGATATACAATTACAGCGTTGCTCATGTTTAGAGGTTTCGGGTCACATAGTGTTCCAGCACCCGCCCTCCACGAGTGCCCATTTCCCACCACCAATGTCCCCAATTCCCTCCCCCCCTCCCATAGCCTGCCTAAATGGCAGGTTCTTTATCTCTTTTCTCTCTCCCCTCTCTCTTCCTTCTCTTACACATTGTGGGTTGCACTACATACTCTTAGAGCCATCATGTGCATTATTTTTGCCTGTATTTAATGCTCAGTTCTAGGTTGGTATTAGCCCTTTCGACATTTATTCACACATGTTCCCTTCTCTGTCTTACCTAACCTTTGACTCCCACACGTGTGTGTCACTTTCCACTTTTGGTAAGACCTCCTGATCCACGCTTCACCTGCCATTGGATTTTGGTGTCATAATATGTATATATATATATATTTATGTCATGCAAATAAATGCAGTCATTCTGACTAATTTCACTCAACATGATCCTTTCCAGGTCCATCCATTTATAGGCAAATTTCATAACTTCATTTTTCCTAACAGCTGCATAGTATTCCATTGTGTAGATATGTACCACAGTCTCTTTATCAGTCATCAGTTCTCGGGCATACTGGTTGTTTCCAGGTTCTGGCTATTGTGAAATGTGCTGCTATGAAAATAAAAGTGCGAATTGTGTTTCCGCTGTGTGTTTTTGACTTTCCAGGGTATATTCCCAGGAGTGGTATGGCTGGGTCAAAAGGGAGCTCAATTTCTAGTCTTTGGAGGAATGTTCATATTGTTTTCCAGAAAGGTTGTACAAGTCGACATTCCCACCAACAATGTATGAGAGTCCCCTTTTCCCGCATCCACTCCAGCACTTGTTGCTTTTACCCTTTTGGATATGGGCCAGTCTCTGTGGTGTGAGGTGATATCTCATTGTTGTTTTGATTTGCATCTCTCTGATGATTAGTGATGATGAGCATTTTTTCATATGCCTTTTTTAGCCACAACTTTCTATGCAGTCAAGTTACTCCCAAATTCTGAACCTACAGAAATTGTGAGATAATAAATATTCATTTATTTTAGCCACTAACACTTGAGATTACTGTGATCCAGAGATGCTGACATGCGGGGCAGAGCTGGTACCGGCTCTTCCTAGTATACATCAAATTAGAAGACACCAACCACATTCCAGAAATTCAGATGGTAAATGCAAGAACAGAAATTGACCAGATTAGCCCGTACACCTAAACCCCATGCTAAACCCTAAACCCCATCCTAGACAGTTTCTCCACTGCCCTCTTCCAGTACTCAATGGACCTGAAGACCTGTCCTGTTACAAATTACTCTATCCACTGAGGAGGAAAAAAAGGAAGGAGACGAGAATGCTTCTAACCTGACAGCAGACTGGGCCCCCTGGGATAAATCCAGAGTCATGGCAGAGCCTGGCAAGGTACCTGTGGTTTATTCGATATGCCAAAAACAGTAACAATCAGGGACCTCATTCTCAACGAATGGAGATGTTACTGGCGCTCGCTTGAGCAAATTAATGAACAAAAGGAAGACAAATGATACAACACTTGAGATAATATTTTTGAAAAAAATAAATAAGAAATAGAGGCTGTGACATGCCTTCTGCTAGAGTACGTCATCTCTAAATCCCCAGGTTTCCTACATTTTTTTGAATCTGTTCGAATGTCACTTTCTCTGACTATATAAAAATATTCTCCTACTATGATATCATGCTTGGTTTTTGTTTTCCTGCTTAATTGATTTTCATAGTATTTGTAACCACTGATATAGCTGTAGTCCCATGCTCAAATATCAGATATTAAGAACAGCAATTGGTTTTGTTCATGGTTGTATCTCCAAAGCTGACAACAGTGTCTGCTACATAGTGCATAGTCAATATTTGTTGAGTGGCTGAGGGAAGGAACGAAGTCAAGTCAGGAAATATTTATCATGAAATAATGGATTCAGGCTAAATATATGAGATTCGATTTCTGCTTTGCAGACGATAACAATAGATTGTTGTTGGGGTATCATATTCAAGGTTTGATACAGGCGATTATACCAAAGAGAAGGATGCAGAATTATAATTTGTAGAAGAACAAGTAAGGATTAGACAGGAAGCATTGAACTTATAATGGAAAGCCTCTATGGAACTTCAGGGCATCTTTCAAAATCACAAAGCACAAAATACAATTTTAAAAAATAATGAAACTGGGGCTGGAGCAATAGCCCAGTGGGTAGGGCGTTTGCCTTTCACGCAGCCGGCCTGTGCCGGCACGGGTTTGATCCCCGGCATCCCATATGGTCCCCGAGCACCACCAGGAGTGGTTCCTGAGTGCAGAGCCAGGAGAAACCCCTGAGCATTGCCGGGTGTGACCCAAAAAGAAAAAAAAAATAATGAAACTAATCTCAGAAATCAAAAAGTTCAACTGAAAGCCCAAAGATTTCATAGTGTTTCTGTTCCATTTCACTCTCTTCCCAGTGTGAAACTACACAATTATCATTCAAGGTCTTTAAGCATTAAAATGAGAAATATTGGCCCATTCTACATGACACTCCAGTCCAGATTCAAGTTTGTGCTTTCAGGAATCCTGCTACGCACTTAAGTACTATCTATTTTTTAATTGAATCTGATGCCCATCAGAGCATGACATGAAATTATCCAATAAACTAGGGCTTGAGGAAGAATTGTTATTTTCTAGAAAATAAGTAAACTGGGTCACTTTTGTGATTCAAGAGTTTATTTCATATAAGGTGTTAGAAATATGGTATTTTAGAAGGGTAATGCGTCATAGACTCAAAGCAAAAAAAAAAGACATGAGTTTTATTGACACATTACACATATGTTTGAGAAGGGGTTATTATTTTGTATTGTTGTTGGGTCACACCTAATGATGCTCAGGGCTACTCCTGGCTCTGCACTCAGGAATTACTCTTGGTGGGCTCAGGGGACCAATGGGATGCTGGTAATTGAACCCGGACAGCCACCATGTGTAAGGCAAGTTCCCTACTATCTCTGTGGGCCCCCAGGAGGGGGAGGTTTTTATTTAAAAAAATTTATTTAACCATTAGTAGCACAGCGGGTAGGGCATTTGCTTTGTACACAGCCGACATAAATTCAATCCCTGAAGTCCCATATGGTCCCCCAAGCACCACCGGGAGTAATTTCTGAGTAGAAAACCAGGAGTAGTCCTGAGCATTTCCGGGTGTGACTTTAAAAAGCTATTATCTCTCTCTCTCTCTCTCTCTCTCTCTCTCTCTCTCTCTCTCTCTCTCTCTCATCTAGCTAGCTAGCTAGCTATCATCTATCATCTATATATCTTAGCACATTGTATCCACCTAATTTTCTTCAAAATATTTTCTTTATTTTGACCACTTTCTATTTCAATTTACTAATTAGTTGGTTCATGAGTGATCAGTAATGTTTTAAAGAAAGCAATTTTAAAATTCATTTTTTACTATTATTATAAATCAACTTCATGTTTTTGTGTTGAGCTCCACTCTTGTGCATGCTTTTAAAATTTTTATTTTAAGGGCCGGAGCGATAGCCCAGTGGGTAGGGCATTTGTCTTGCACGCGCGGCCCAGGCCGGCCCGGGTTCGATCCCGGCATCCTATATGGTCCCCCCGAGCACCGCCAGGAGTAATTCCTGAGTGCAGACCCAAAAAAGCAAAAAAAAAAAAAATTATTTTAGTCACCATGCTTTACAGGTTCACAATACTGTCAGTGGTAGGTTTCATGCATACAGCATTTCAACACCATCCCCTACCAGAGTGTTCATTTCCCTCTACCACTGTCTCGAGGTCTTCTGCTCACCTCATCTCCACATGCACCCTCTGAGCACTTACGCGTCACCCCCTGAATTGATCACTTAATCACTTGAATCCCGTTATTCATCGATTTGCTCGAGCAGGCACCAGTAACATTTCCATGGACCCTATCACGTGCCAATGTAACCCAATGGCATCAGGTTGATTCAGGAACATGAAGAGCCTCAAACCGTTCCTTCAGGATCTTGACAAGGAAGTCTGACCATCTTGTAGGTGGGCGACCACATGATCTTTTGACATCCCGTGGGATCCGGTCAGTAACGGCTCTATTCCAACGGTCATCTCCAAATGTCCATCTGATTTTCAATGCCTTGGCAAATGAGAGAGCGTCCCTGATTCTGGAATAGCAATGGAGGTTGGAACTCCTGATTCCTTCTCTCACTTGAGTGAGGCGTGATATTCTAAGCATAGCTCTTTCGATTCATCTCTGGGAGACCCGAATAGCATTGTCATCCTGCTTTCATAGGGCCCAGGTCTCTGAGGCGTATATTAATGCAGGGAGAACGGTGGAGTCGAAGAGATGTGCCCGGAGCCGGAGGTTCTTTTTCCTTTTAGCTATTTCTTAGATGCCTTTGAAGGCATTCCATGCCACTCTCTTCCTCCTGCGCAGCTCAGGTTTTAGGTCGTTCATCATGTTGACTTCTCAACCTAGGTACACATAACTGCTGCATTCAGACATGTCTGTTCCATTGAGAGTGAATGGGGCCTCTGGAACTAGTTCATTTTTCATAAACATAGTTTTCTTTAGATTCAGCTATAGACCTATCTTTCCACATTCTCGGTCGAAGTCAGCCAGCATTTGTGCTGCTTGGCTAATGTTTGGTGTTATTAGAACGATGTCATCAGCGAAATGGAGGTAGTGTAGTTGCCGACCATCTATCTTCACTCCCATTCCTTCCCATTCTAATTGTCGCATGATGTTCTCGAGGGTGGCGCTGAAGAGTTTGGTGAAATAGTATCACCCTGTCAAACCCCTCTTTTGACATCAATAATCACTTCTTTGTAGAATAGTGAGATCCTGGTAGTGAATCCGTAATACAGCTCATGAAGGATCTTGATGTATTGGGTTTGAACACCCTGTTTGGCTAGGGCTTCGATGACTGCTTCAGTCTCCACAGAACCAAAGGCTTTCTGTAAATCAATGAACCTGAGACAGAGCGGCATCTTGTACTCCCTACAAGCCTCAATGAGCTTGGTTACTGTGTGGATATGGTCGATTGTGCTGAATCCTTTCCATAAGCCAGCTTGCTCGCATGGTTGTCCTTCATCTAGTGTTCTGCCAATCCTGTTCAGGATGACTTGTGTAAACAGCTTGTAGATGACGGACAACAGGCAGATGGGGACAATGGGTAGATGACGGACAACAGTTGCCGAAGTCATGAATGTCTCCCTTCTTGAACAGTAGAACTGTCCTGCTGGTTTTCCATTGGGAAGGCACCTTGCATTTGGACAGGTAGCGTGTGAAGAGCCGAGCTAGTGTATTGATGAGTACACCCCTGCTTTATTACTATAAATGATTGCAAAGTATCAATGAGCGGAAAAAGTCTTTTAAAACATATATACATATACCTGTTTGTCCCAGAGCAATCCAAAATCTAGTTTTATGGGAGTGGAGCAATAGCATAGCAGGTTGGTCTTTGCCTTGCATGCAGCCGAACTGGGTTCAATGATCAGCAACCGGTATGATCCTCTGAGCACCACCAGGAGTGATCCCTGAGTGCAGAGCCACGACTTAGCCCTCAGCATAGCCAGGTGTGGCCTACAAACAAAGCAAGTCTGGCTTTAAACTTTTTAGTTTGTTCCCTTTGACACTTATAGCTTTGAAACAAAGACAAGCTTTTCTTTTATCCATCTACCTAAGTTCAACTTGTGAAGACAAACGGCATAGTCAGCAAAGCCAGAGAATTATTTAGAAATGAATCCATGTTTTGTCTTTTGAAACTATATTCTGTTCTTCCTAAATCTTTCTTTGTAACAAAATATGCTGATGCTAATTAATAAGGAGAGAGGTGTAGTCTTGCAAGTTTTGTGAAAATCTCATTGCATGTCCTAAAAAGACGTTTCTGAGATCACTTAATGAGGATCTTGGCCTGGTGCTTAACATGCACTTAATGTAAAAAAAACAAATAAAGCCATTAGTACTTTTATACTTTGACCTTAAATACGCGTTGTCAAGTCAAGAAGACAAAAGTATAGTAAACGTAAGTATAAAATCTGAGGGCAGCATTGATGGCTGTTCAATGAACCTGAAAACTTGCCTGCCTGAGTATTATTTGAGGTGCTACAATAGATAAACAAACTGAACACTGTAAAATGAAAATTCAAAATCTATACATTATTATTTTAATGTGGTATTTAACATTTTTATTATATAAAACTTATATTTAATGGAAAGACCTCCTTAAGTATAAAATTGCTTTAAAAGGGGCCAGAGCGATAGCTCAGCTGGTAGGGTATTTGCCTTGCACGCAGCCAGCCCATATGGTCCCCCTGAGCATTGCCAGGTGTCACCCAAAAGAAAAAAAAAAAACTAAAAGAAGTGATGGGGGGCCGGGGCGATAGCCCAGCGGGTAGGGCTGGACTTGCACCCGGCCCGCCTGTGCCGGCCCGGGTTTGATCCCAGGCATCCCATATGGACCCCGAGCACCACCAGGAGTAATTCCTGAGTGGAGAGCCAGGAGAAACCCCTGA
Organism: Cryptotis parvus; assembly: GCA_021461705.1. Taxonomy (NCBI): domain Eukaryota; kingdom Metazoa; phylum Chordata; class Mammalia; order Eulipotyphla; family Soricidae; genus Cryptotis; species Cryptotis parvus. The sequence goes on from JAJIBD010022532.1 coordinate 250,577, forward strand.
GCATTGCTGGGTGTAAAACAGAAGTATGGCAATAATAAGAGAATGTTAGGCTAGAATTAATGCACGTGGTCATATGAATTAGTTCATTTAAAACATTTTATTTCTTTATTTTTATTTTGCTTTTTTTGGGTCACACCGGCAATGCTCAGAGGTTTCTCCTGGCTCTGCACTCAGGAATTACTCCTGGCGGTGCTTGGGGGACTGCAAAGCTCACACCTGCAAAGCTCACACCTGCTTCCAAGAGACCAAAGGTCATTGTTTGTTTGGTTTGGGATTTTAGCCCCCACCAATGGTGTTCAGGGCTTACCTCTGGCTTTGTGCTCAGGAATCACCTCTGGTGGTGCCTGAGGGGTCATATGGGGATCTGCTAATTCCTATCCCAAGCTTTTCCTATTAGCTGTTTGCTACCTGTTTATTTCCTTTGAGGTTATTTAAATAGATTTCAATGTCGAATAATAACGCATTCAATTAAAATCAATGTACTTCTTAGTCTATGTCAGTCTTCTATGACAAAATCTCCACCTTCATGAACTCACTTTTGTTTAGTGACAAGAGAACACATTAGTAGCAGTTTCGCAAACATTATTACAATACTGAAGCAGAAGTAGGGCATTAGTTCTTCAGCTAATAGGAATTTATGAAAGGGGTTATACCTTTCTAGTGAAACTGTAGTGCATGAAAGCCCAAATTCTAACTCAACTCACCTTTTTCCAGGCCTCATGTTTAAGCGTATAAAGATTGGAAAGGACTAAGAAAGTAGTTTTTCCCTTTCTGGGGCTATTTATTATTTTTAAGGAGTAGTATATCCTTTTCAAAGGAAAATTGTTTCAGGGAAGATAAAGTGATATTATTTATTTTAATTTTATAATCAAGAGTATTAGCTGCCTTTTGAGCAAAAGAAATTTATCATTAGAAACAGTCATTTAGGCCTGCAGCAATAGTTCAGTGGGTTAGGTACTTGCCTTTCATGTGGCTGTTCTATCCCTGGCATCCTGTATGGTCTCCCAAGCCCACCAGGAGTGAGCCTTGAGCACAGAGCCAATCCCTGAGCACCTCGGGGCATGACACAAAGCTAGAAGTGGTTAGTAGAGGGGCCGGAGGATAGCCCAGCGGTAGGGCTTTTGTTTGCCTTGCACGCAGCCGGCAGGTGCTGCCCGGGTTCAATCCCTGACATCCCATATGGTCCCCGAGCACCGCCAGGAGTAATTCCTGAGTGCAGAGCCAGGAGTAACCCCCTGAGCATTTCCGGGTGTGACCCAAAAAAGCAAAAAAAAAAAAAAAAAAAAAAAGTGGTTAGTAGAACTCCTAGAGGAAAAAACAATAATTTCAAGTAATAGAGAAAAGCTCATACATAAAACAAAAACAAATAAAACAAATGAACAAACAAAAAAGACTAAATGGTTTCTTTAATTAGGATTAATTCCAGAGGTAGTGACTTATTCTCTCTGTACCGCCATTCCCTGGGACTGCCTTAGGCAGTAATTACCTTGTAATCATGGTGCAGATTAAACTCAAAACTGAACCCTAATCACAGGAGCAGAGACAGCCTAAATAAAAGAAGAGAGAGGGTCATGTGGAAATACCTTATGCTGACAAATTGGTTGACAAAACTTGGTACTTACAAGGACAAAAATCTTTATTCCAGCACAAAATCCAACAGAATTCTCTTGGACATGAGTTACTTAAACTTGACAGTCATGAGACCTTTCATTTACAAAATGAAAATAGTATCGGCGATTTCTGCTTTACAGATAACAGAATAATTATCACTCCTGTACTGGGCACTGTGTTAAGTTCGCATCTGCTCAGCATAGTTCAGGGTTAAGCAACCCCTAACTTTTTATCATTAGAAATCACATCAGCATAATAGGGGAAAGAGGTCATCCAACTCATTGGAGAGTCTCTCTAGGAATTGCTTCTGTAAACATCATATTGCTCAAAGCATGCATAAGACATCCAAACAGATTTTTCTCTTTAAAAATAAATGTAATGCAGAAATAAATGTCTCGGTGCATTTAAACTTGGCCTTCCTTACATCAAAGTTATTCCTTCATGTGTAATAAACAATTTTTACCCTCAGGGAATTTGCTTTATTTTAACCTATGTGTATAAAGCAACACTTTTATAAGATTCATATTGCACACTATTTCAAAGTTTTTAATTTAAATTACTGCAAAATATTATATCATTCAGAGAGAGAATATAGTAAATGAGGCACAGGGGAATTCATCATAGAATTTCAAGACATAAAGTCTAAAAAAGGGGAAGGGAAAGGGGAGCCGGAGCAATAGCACAGCGGGTAGGGAGTTTGCCTTGCACGACCGACCAGGGTTTGATCCCCGGCATCCATATGGTCCCCGAGCACCGCCAGGAGTAATTCCTGAGTGCAGAGCCAGGAGTAACCCCTGAGCATCGCCGGGTGTGACCCAAAAAAGAAAAAAAAAAGAAAAAAGGTAGAAAGTATAACACTTAAATCTCTTAGATTTTAAATTGCCAAAATTTCTTACAATTGTAGAGTCTAAAAAGCAATAAATACTATCTACAAATAAACCTACAAACGAATGAGAAATGGCGACAACCCTCCCCCACCCCACCCTTGCCCACTTCCAATATACTTGTGATGGAAGAGAACACAAAAAGGAGAAGAGAAAATTCTGCCAAATAAATGGGCAAAACTCAAATTTCTAATAAATTTTAAATTGGCCGACCAAGTTCTGGATGAGTGAGCCTTACACTTGTCTCCTGGAGTTAGACGAGAGCACCACCTGGTCACCGGCTCTATCTAGTCACCTCCACACTGAGCTCCAGGCCTTGGTCGCATACATTTTGCAAAAAATTATGTAGGTCAATAAGACTTTCTTGCTACAACTATGATGTCAGAAACCAGAAGAGAGTTTGGGCTTGGGTTTTAGTTTACTTGGAGGAGAGATCTATTTTAAGCTCATTGTTTGATCTTAAATTTTCGGTTTTATTAGTTCAGTGTTCAATATGGGGTATAAATATATGATTTACTGGCAATTACTTATACTCAGGTGATAAGTACTAAAAACCTCACATAATTTAAATTCTGAAAAATTCTAGACAGTTTGCTCCATACAGAGGAATTAATACAAAGTAAGAAATGGCATTTTCTAGTTCAAGTAAGCCTAAATAACATAAAGATCTTTTTTATCTTTGTTTTTGTATAGGAAATAGAAGGACAGGAAAATGAAAACATAGAATATTTCTCAGAGCAAAAGATTTAATACCTTTAAAATCCAGACTAGCCATTTGGGAATACTTTCAGTTTCACAGAAAATATCCATATATCCCCACCCAAATAGTTTCTTAGTTAAAGCTAAAATCATTAACAAGAGTGCCATTTAAAAAGTTTTATTAAAAAAGCCATTATTTACTAAGTTACTGATAGTTGCATTTTAGTCATACAGTAATTCAACACCAATCCCTCCACCAACATCAACTTCCCTCCACTAGTATTCCCAGATTTCCATCCCATCCCAATCCCCACTCCACCCCTACATGTCAACTTATCCAGCACATTACAAAGTTTCAGCAGTTGCTTCTTAGATCTCATGCTTTCAGTTCTGCTTAATCTGTGTTTTGGGTTTATGGCTATACCCCTCCCACATCACTGGTTTAACTGAAGTCCTGATGCCTGTTAGCCCATTACTTCAACAAGAGTAATTAAACTCTGCATTATATTCAGACTTCACTATTAAAAACATTAATTACTTTCTTGTTCAGGAACCTAACAAATTTTTAATTACTTGGGGCTGGGGCTATAGCACAACATGTATGGTGTTTGCCTTCATACAGGTTTTATCTCCAGCATCCTATATGGTTGGTGCCCAAATCTACCAGGAGTGATCCCTGAGCACAGATCCAGGAGTCAGTCCAGAGTACGATGGGATGTGGCCCCCAAATAAAAATACTCCCACAAAAAACTATATTTATTGAGCTTCTACTATGTCCAAGTTCCTGCTGGAACTCAAGGATATAAAAAATAACAGAAAATCTCTTGGCCTCAGTATTATTAGAGACTAAAGGGGAAAGGATGACATAAAACAAATAACTATGCATTATATAATTGATGTGAAGTGCATTAATTAGCATAAGAAGAATTACTGGGTGCTATGGAATTATGTACATTACTAAGAGCTGGTTTGGGGAGAAAGCAGAAAATAGAAAAAGGCTGAGGGAAGAGAATATCAGACACAGTAAACATCAGAAAGATCCTAAATGTCTACTCCAAAGAAAGGTTTCCCTAATAAATTGGTATAAATTCATTAGACACCCAAATGGAGCTATCAAGTGGTATCTGATTTAGAAAACCTAAATTTAGAAACAATTCCATCTAGATATAAACAGTTGGTATTATCAACTTATAGTGAGTGACCTGAGTAGTTAGAAGAAAATCAGGGACATATAGTTTCATGAAAATAAAAAAATAAGAGTTTCAAGAAGAAATGAATCATTTTGGAATAAGTCTGCTGAGAGGCTGAGTAAGATGAACAAAATCTGACCGTAGCACTTGATGCCATGGAGGTCACTGACGGTCCCTTAGCAAGATGTATATGCAGTAAAGGTCTACTTGAAATAAAGTGAGGAAGGAATGTGGGCAATGCCATGGGGAAACCCATTAGTTCAAGACGTTTTATTGAAAGGGAAGAGAGAATGACAGATAGGAATGGGAGGAAGGGGAGGTCAAGAACAAATTGGTTTGTTAATGGGAAAAATGCCCAAAGAGAGAAGACCTTGATAATTCAGGAGATAAGGGTCTTTTTTGCAGGAGTCAAATCCTTAAGAAAGTTGGGAAATGAGATCCAGATCTCAGAGCTTCAGGTAGAAGCAGGGACATTTCCTCAGGAGTAGCAAAGAGAAAACGTGTCCTGATTCAAGAGGCTGAAGAGACACAGCAGAAGTTGAGAGAGTGCATTGTTTGCTTTTATCCCTTAGGAAGGTCACCAATAAGAAGGAGGGGGGGGGGGAAGAGATTAGAAATATTCTAGAATGATTTACCCATTAAATTCTTTTTTCTCATAGTTCTAAACAAGATTACTTTTTTAAAGAAAGGAAAACCATTTTAAGTGTCAAGAACAAAAGTGCATCAGTCAAGATGAATCTATTGAGAATGTTACTTAAATGTCAAAGGGGGTTTTAAAATAATGTATTAAAATGCGCCATCATAATTTAGCTATCAGGAAAATTCCTAAGTCAGAGAAAGAAGTACATCCCAAAGCCTCACTCACAGTCATGCATCTTAATCAGATTTAACGGAAAATGATTTTGGTATTTAACTAATGCTCTAAACTGCTTATTTCTATATTAGCACAGAAACTAAAAACATTATTGCATGATGCATTTATCATACCAAGATGGGCTGGACATGAATAGACATTGTAAGATAAAGTCAGACTAACAAAAAAATACACTTCTGTGAATGACATAAACTGCCTACGTTGACACTTAGAATTGACACTCCTGGGAGAATTTTTTCAGAAGCTATTAGAAAAAATTAAATTTAAAGAGAGCTTTTGGGTCATTAATGCTCTATAATTAGAAGCAAATAAGCATAGATCCTAGCACTTAGTCATCAAGAGAGAAATAAAATGGGGTTATCTCCTCATTTTACTACTTTTCTTTTTGATGAAGACATCGGAAGTTTCTATGATAGGCTATATTCCATTTAAAACTTGAGAATATATATCACAATTTCAGATGGCGTTAAAAAACATATTACAATAAGTAAAAATATAATAGTAATATAATTCACTTTGCATTTAGTGTAACACAAATTTCTTTCAACCCAAACACTTATTAAATACTTATATACTGATTATTGTTTTCTTTACTTTTTAAAATTTTTTTATTGGGGGGCCAGAGCTATAGCCCAGTGGGTAAGGCGTTTGCCTTGCACATGCCGGCCTGTGTCGGCCTGGGTTCGATACCAGGCATCCCATATGGTCCCCTGAGCACCGCCAGGAGTAATTCCTGAGTGCAGAGCCAGGAGTAACCCCTGAGCGTCGCCGGGTGTGACCCAAAAAGCAAAAAAAAAAAAAAAATTATTATACCACAGTGAAGCATACAGTAACAAAGGTGTTCATAATTGGTTCTTGGTAATACAGTACTTCAGCACCCATCCCTCCACCAGTGCCCCATCACCACCACCAGTATATGCACACCCTCCCGCCTACCCCCAGGCTGCCTCAGTAGCAGTACCCCCTTTTCCTCTCTTTCTCTCTCTGTCTCTCTCTCTGTCTCTGCATCTCTCTCCCCCTTCCTTTACACATTGTGGCTAGCCCTGCAGACATTTAGGGTTTATCACGTAAGTCTTTTTTTGTATATTCAATGGTGAGTTCTAGTCTGACATTACCGTTGCCCACACTCAGTTAAACACTGGTATATATTTATATCCCATTAATGAATGCAGTCATTCTATATCTGTCCTTTTTTCCTTCTGACTAATTTCACTCAGCATGACAGTCTCCATGTCCATCCATTTGCATGTAAATTTCACAACTTCATCTTTTCTGACAGCTGCATAGTATTCCATCGTGTAGATGTACCACAGTTTCTTTAGCCAGTCCTCTGCTCTCGGGTGCTTAGATTGTTTCCATATTCTAGCTATTGTGAATAGTGCAGCAATGAATAAAGAAGTACAGATAGTTTTTCTGTTATGTGTTTTTTGGATATATTCCCAGGAGTGCTATTGCTGGATCAAATGGGAGCTCAATATCCAGTTTTCGGAGGAATGCCCATATTGTTTTCCAAAAGGGCTGGACCAATTGGCATTCCCACCAACAGTGGATGAGAGTCCCCTTTTCCCCACATTCACGCCAGCACCAGTTGGTCTTGCTGTTTTGGAAGTGTGCCAGTCTCTGTGGTATGAGATGGTACCTTATTGTTGTTTTGATTTGCATCTCCCTGATGATTAATGATGAAGAGCACTTTTTCATATACCTTTTGGCCATTCAAATTTCTTATTTTTTGGAAGCTTATGTTCATTTCTTCTCCCCATTTTTTGATGGGGTTGCCTGTTTTTTCTTGTGGAGTGCTACCAGTGCCTGATATATCCTGGATATTAACCCCTTGTCAGATGAGTATTGGGTGAATATCCTTTCCCACTCTGTGGATTGTCTTTGTATCTTGGTCACCATTTCTTTTGAGGTGCAGAAGCTTTTCAATTTATATAATCCCATTTGTTTATCTTTGCTTCCATTTGCTTGGTCAGTGGTGTGTCGTCTTTAAAGATACTTTTAGTTTCGATGTCGTAGAGCATTTCTCCTATGTTTTCTTCGATGTACCTTATAGATTCATGTCTGATGTTGAGATCTATAATCCATTTTGATCTGACATTTGTGCATGGAGTTAGAAAGAGGTCGATCATTGCTTTCTAATAAGCTGAACTACAATTCACATATAACAATCCAGTTAAAAGGACATGACTTTATCAATACCATTCTGAGATACATGCTGTAATAATGAATATAATTAGTGCCTGCTAAGGAAGCGGACATGGGGGTGAAGGGTGGGTGGGAAATGAGGGTCTTTAGTGGAAGAAAGGGCACATTGATGGTGGGACTATTATTGGAATATTGAATACTTGAAACAGCTGAGCTGTGAACAATTTTGTAGATCACAATGTTTAAATAAAGTTTAAAAAACAGTAAAAGGAACTGATGATAAAAATGACAAAAAATCTAGAATATGCATTATCTTATGTTATCAAAACTCCTAAAGCAACATTATGAGGTATATAATATCATTATTTATATTTTACAAAAGAAAGAACTATGTTCCATCTAATTCAATGTGATAAAATAGGTGTTTACAAATATTTCATTGGTATTCTGTGTCAAATACATAGTCATGCCAGGCATTCTGTTGGTAGAGATGAATGAGGTCCCCAGCTCACAGTTTCTAGGAAGAGATGGGAAGGTAGCTCAATAACTTGCATTTTGATGCAGCATGTTTTGTGAAAAGATGAATACTTAGGACTGATACTGAAGAAAAGCAGATGATGTAAAGAGGACACCTACGACAAGGTCCTAATCAAACAGAAAAGAAGAGTTCATTTCAACTGAGCTTAAAATGTAGAAGATACATGTAACAGAGTGGAGGATTGTAGAAATAAGACTGCAGAAAAGATGGGAAGTGGACTGTGAAGGTCTTATAAGAAGCTGAAAGGTTTGGAATGAGTGTTTTCCCAAGCATCATCCAACTTCCGGTGCACTGAGCAACAATGACTCTTAGGAAAATAACTGACATCAGTATGTGTGTTTTCTGCAAGTGAGCAGATGGAAGCCTGGGGCGACCTGGAGGAAGTGAGAGTCCAGAAACAGAAGGAGGAGGATCACAAATTTTAAAGTTTTTCAAATTTGACCGCTGGACTAGAGCCGTTACCGACTGGATCCCACGGGATGTCAAAAGATCACGTGGCTGCCCACCTACAAGATGGTCAGACTTCTTCGTCAAGACCCTGAACGAGCGGTTTGAGTGTAGCCCAATGGCATCCGAAGCAACCAGATGCCATTGGGCTACACTGACACGTGATAGGGTCAAATGGAAATATTACTGGCACCCGCTCCAGCAAATCAATGAATAGCGGGATGTCAAGTGATCAAGTGATCAAAATTTAAAAAATTCACTACCTGTATCGGAACTTGTCACAGCTCATGTTTTTGTATAGGTGAATGGTGACAACTGTTGGAAGGTATCTCTGGAAGTGAAAGAGCAACCACATAACTGAGCCCAGGTCTCATACATGCAAGACATGTACTTTTCCATGGAGTGACATTATTCCTGACCCCATACATTTCTTTTGATTTCTTGGGGACCTCCCAAGGTGTGCAGGGCATTCAGAGGCCACTTCCAGTGACACTTGAGTAACTGAGCTGGACTGATCACTAAGGTGCTGCTCAGACCCAGAGTGCCAGAGACCACCAATGCCGCACTCTGGTACTCAGGTGGGGGAGGCTTTAGGGTACACCAGAGATGTTCTGGGGACTCCGCGGTGTCAAGAGGGTTCCACACATGCCAGGCATGTGCTTCTGATCCCTGTGTGATCTATTTAGCGCCGCAGCCCCAGTTAATCTGTTTTGACCATTAAAATTATTTTTTCTTGTTCCTGTGTTTTAAGACTTCTTTGTATATTTTGGATAACAATATTTTATATTCATTTTTAATATATTTCAAAGAATATTTTCAAAATATTGCCATGGCAGAGCCTGGCAAGCTACCCATGTTTTATCTGATATGCCAAAAACTAGTAACAATTATGGACCTCAATTCCATGACCTGAAGAATGGTTTGAGGCTCTTCCTGTCCCTAGAGCAAGCAGATGCCCTTCGGGTACACTTGCTTGTGACAGGACGATAGAGATGTTACTGGGGCCCGCTCAAGCTAATCGATGAACAACAGGAAGACAGTGATACAGTGATTTTCAAAGAATAAAAACTTGGTTTGGTTTCTTTTTTTTTTAAGCACTTGATGGTATTTTATTTTACAGATCAAAAGTATTTTATCTTAATGATGGGCCGGGTGATAGCATAGTGGGTAGGGTATCTGCCCTGAAAGAAGCCGACCCTGGGGCCTACTCCCCAGCATTCCATATGGCCCCTGAGCACAGCCAGGAGTAACTCCTAAGCAAAGAGCCATGAGTAACCCCTGAGCATTGCCGGGTGTGACTCAAAAAACAAAACAAAGAAACAAACCAAAAAAAAAGCATTTCGTCTTAACGAAATCTGCTAACAATTATTTCCCCAGTGCATGGTCTTGGTGTCATATCACTAATTCATTGTCAAATTCAATATCATCTAAAGTTTTATAGAATTTTATAATGTTACATTTTACACAAGGTTTATAATTTTAAAATATGTGTATATCTGACTCTGCTGCACTATTTGTTGAAAAGGCTTTCTTTTTCTCATTCCATCACCTTTGGTACTTTGCTAAAGATTCTTTGGCCAGATTTATGTGGGTCTGTTTCTGTTTCTCTGTTCTTTATTGATCTATTTGTCCTTTATTTCACACTTTTAGTTTAGTATATCTTTACCACAAGTTTAATAGACACTGTCAATTCTTTGAGATTGTTCTTCAATATTGTTTTGGCTATTCTAGGTTTGATAGGTAATGCTGGCATCATAAAAAAATTAAAAATTGCTTTCTTTACTTTAATCTTTAGAGAGAAATGGTAGAGAATTGGATTCATTTCGTCTTTAACTAGTTGGAAGAATTGACAGTGAACTCATTTGGACTTGGTACTTTCTAATTTAGGAGATTATTAATTATTTATTTGATTTATTTAATATTTAAAATCTATGCAGATTGTTGATTTTTTAAACTGCTGTATCTCCAAAATTTAGACAAATACTTGGAACATATTTTGTACTCAATAGATTTTTAAAATAAATTAAACAGCATCTACTAAATTTAAATTGATCAATTGTTACTCTTGGACTCAGTCTTCTTTGCTTAAGGATTGAATTTTTAGGTTACTGAAGCAAGTAATAGGTATGATACCAAATGAATCATTAGGTGGATAAAGGATGTAGATAACTCATCTTTTTATTTCCTGAAACTTTGTTTTTTCTTTAAACCACACAATTATAGCAAATATAATCAATGTTATCCATATGGGAGGAAAGGGGAAGAATAGATAAATTTTTGTTTGCAAATGGGGAGAATTTAAAATTGTTAATCAAAAAGAGAATGGGTACTATCATCTGATTCAGGTCCAGGTTTCCATTTGTCAATGGTTTATCATCTGAAAGTGCTATTTGAGTAAAAATAAAATACTTTTACTAAGCATGCAGATAGATTTTTCTGTAAGACCTTTTGAATATTAGATAAACATAAATCAAGCTGGATAAGAATCCCTAGGGAAACTAAGAATGCTTGGATAGTTGTAAGTTCTGGCCATTTATCATTGCTATAATGTTGGATGACAGGCCTAGCTAGCTTGGGAGCTTTGCTGTTTTATCCACCCACAGCTTAATCTATTTACATGTTCTTAAGCCAAGGTTCATTCTAATGAGATTTCTCTTCTATGTAAACACTGATAGAGGGTGTGGCAGTTACAGAAGTCACCTTGACTCTGAATAACTTCTGAATTATTATACATCTACTAAGACTTCTATGTTATCTAGATTGGGCACAGCTCCTCTTTATACCCACTATACCTAGCATGGGACAATTAGAACTTACTAGGAGACTGCCACCCTGGCTACATTGAGACTATCATTTAAGATTATAGGAAGGATCATACTAGTTTGCCCTCAAGCAGGTGAGCTCAAACATAAGGAGAACAATATGCCCTCAAACATAAGGGGAACAAGATACTCAGAATCACCTTGGTGTAGATAATAAATAAGAAGGACCTTGTGGTTACCATCTAGATTACATGAAGCTCATTAAATGAAGAAGTATTATTTTTTACCAGCCCCCTCTCTCTCCAGTGTTTTACATAAGAGATAATCTTGGAAGAAGGGATTAGTCCTTGGCATACTCCTTTGTTTATACCTATAATAGGGTGTGGCACCACCCTTCTACCCCTTCTACTATCTAGAAGCTGTTTAGGGTTCTTTGTTTACAGGGAGGGTCCTGTCAACAAAGGACCCTCCCTGTCAACAGTTAGGATTACTGTTGTATAAGGAAACTGACTTGAGGCACTCGCCTCCTTCTTTTGGGTAGGATTCCTCCTGGGTAAGAACCTCTCTCTTTCTTGGGAGACTTAGGCTCTCTTGTATGGTCTAAGTGCTGATCAGAGCTAGAGTTCTTTCATTATATTGGATTGAGGTGGTAGAGTTTTCGTACCACAAAAAAAGGCTTTTCCAAAAGCCTTTTTTTGGAACTGCGCCGGACTAGTGAGTTTTCATCGATTCCCCTGGTGGCCTTGGAGGTAGAAAAGAACTTCTGACCTGATATTGTTGGGGACCTCAGTGGCTCCCCAACACTATAACAATTAAAGTTTCATGTGTTCAGGATATACACTTATATCCTCTATGTGAGTGCTAGAAAACTGATACACTGATAAGCCAATCACCTTGTCTAAGCAGTTGATTACTTGTCTGTCCAATGTTGAGACATTCTTGGACTAGGAGCAATTCAGCTCAAAGTGAAGTTCTTAAAAGAAACTGATAACTTCCAGGCTGCTATGAGATGTTTTCCTGAATTAAGCTTCCCAAATTAAACTCTGAATTACTGTTGATGGTACATTAATCTCACGATTCCCTTCCCTGAAGCAGGAATGTCCTGTCGGGTCGGAGGCGCAAGAGATGAGACACCAGGAACACGACGTATTTCCATTAATATTTTTAATAATCACCAGCCGGAGGGGCAGCAGTTCGCATCATGGCAGGAGCTCGCTGACCTGAACTAACTCATTTGATTGACCGAACTGACTGACCACCTCCACACAGACCCCAACTCTCTTATCTCCCATCTCAAAGGGCAATACAGCTTAAAGTTTGCATGGTTTACATTACAAAGACAGTTCACATTCATTGAATAGGTCTTAGGAATAATAGGAAGGAGACAACCAGGAACCAAAAACCTGCAGGGGGTGCTCTCTAGGTAAGATGAGATGAACAAAAGAACGCATTACAGTTGCTAATGCAGCCTTCAGGACTAGCCCATGATGTCAAGGACTTGTCAGACAGAAGAACAAGAAAAACCTGTTTTCTGCCTAACTTTAAGCATTGTCCATTAGACTCCATCTTGGGCTAGTTATAGCCAACAGGGAAATGTGCAGAGAAATGACCTAGGATAGCCTTGTCTGGGTATACCTGCAGCTGATAAACAGTTTCACTAGGGATTTCTACATACTAACTCTATTGGGAGACAGTCTGCCGGAAGTCCCTGTGTATCTGTTAACAGGCAGTATCCATCAGACCTTCCTTTGCAAATCCTTAGATCTACCTTCTGCCAACATCTCCCCTTTTCTGTTAAGGCTTCAATTTCACCAACAGAACAAACTGAGAGGCCTGTAGCACCTTTTCTTATACTGTTTGAACTTACAATATAAGACCGAGGACAGCTGTATCCAAAATAAGCACTCCCAAACCTGCAGTTCCTCCTAAGTCCCTTTAAGCTAGTAGTGGGGTTAATAAAGCCAATGCCATAAGCCAAATCTTGCAAAAGAAGCAGTAGTAACATTAGAAAGATGATTAGAAAAAGTATCACGAATTTTGCTTTGTAAATTTACAATTTTAGCCATAATATTCTTATGTGTTAACAATTAACATGTTTTCTAACCTTATTTCAATAAAATTCAATTTCATTATAAAATACAGCTAATACAGAAAGAAGAGATATTCCAATCATATTTCAAAGACATTTGTCTTTGTAAGCTAGCCAATGGATCACCAAGCAAAGTCACAGTCTGAGTCATATTAGCCAGTTTGGCCTGCAGATCAGTATTGATCTGCCTTTGAGCAGTCCAGAGTCTTTGAGAATTTTCATGCCATTTTGCGCAAAACTCAATAGTCTGTGTTTCTTCCTTCATTGGCACTTCAGCTACAATAACAGATGCAGTCACTTCAATGATGCTTAAAACAGCAGCAATCAGTAGATTGATGAATCTCTTGGTATGCTTAGAGACGTAAGTAATCAGCTGACTAAGAAGTCCAATGGTCAGGTTTTCCTCCCATGGCTGGGCATGTCACAGGCATTCAGATTTCTACTCCAGCTGAGAAAATACAAACTTTCTCCAGTGTTTAGTTTTAAAGCAGAATCAACACAAGTATACATGGAACACTTGGTACAGGAGATAGTACCTTCAAAAGAATTTCAAATTATTTTGCCTTTAAATATTACAAAGTGAAGGAGAACACACACCTTTATCGGTTATGTATTATTTTTATAAAAGAAATTACCTGTTTGGTGTTACTATTTTTATTATGACTTCCTTTCCAGACTGAGAGCTTGTGAAATTCAGAGCTGATTTTTCACAGATGTATCTGTTTTGGAAAATCCTAATTGAAAAAGGCGCAAGTGGTGCAAGCCCTTTATTTCCCCTTAAGATAAAATAATGGGAAGATGTTTTCATCTCACTTATTATTATAAACAGGAATAACATCCTGCCACGAGACTGTTCGTAGTAGGGAAGGATTGGGTATTTACGCCCAATAAGTATAATTGTTAATACAATACACTTAAGATGTATTGTTAAATGCATTAGTTAATACACTTAAGATGACTAGTACAGCTAGATAAAATGTGATTGGAGTTAATTTTATGCTTGTAATAGATATCACCTTCTTTAGTTGTGCCAAATTTTTTGGCAGTCCTTCCAGTATTGCAACTGGGCTTTATCCTTCTCCTTTCCTATCGGCTGGCATTGCAGGCGTTTCTTTTGGTCTGGGATTATCTGCATCATCTTCATTTATAACATCTTGGGATGTCTCCTCTTGTTGGTTTTCTGGTTGTTTTTCATGAACGATTTTGAGCCTTTTAGTTGGACACCAGAATTGCTCCTTATCTGTGGAGATAAAAGCAAACCCTCGCCCCCATCTTTCTACCCAACCTGGTAACCATTCGCCAGACACAATGTCTTTATATAAGATTTTTTGTTTGACCTGTTTCGTGGTTTTATTTATCACTGTAATTTCATTTTTTGGAGACCTCCAATGTTTTTCAGCTGCAGTTTCATTATCTGCAACGTTTAAAAAATTTAAAGTAAACAATGCTCTTGCAATTCGTTGCTTGGGAGAATTCAGATATACTCCCTTTCTCTGTCTATAAAGCATTTCTTTTAGAGTACGATTTGCTCTTTCAATAATTGCTTGACCAGTACTATCCTTAGCAGTTTGTAAAGTGATATAAGTAGGTTTGCTATTCAGCGTTTCAGATTTTGAAATATGAATTAAAGCAGGAGTGCCTTTAGGTTGAGGGGAGGGAGCAGACAGACTGCATGGCGATTTAGATTTAAAGCTGCCGCCTGCCTGCCTTTGTTCCACTCGCCCATCTGCTTGGCTTCTGGGCTGCCACTTCTGCTGGCTCCACCCATCCAATTGGGAGGGGGCTGGTCAGGAGAAACCATGGGAATGCTCGAGGCCTTAGAAGCGGCTGGAGCTGCTTGGTTAGTTACAGAAAAAAAAATCCCGCTTTTCCGTGGCCGCTGGAGCCAAGCTGGCAGACTCACTCTCTAACAAACTTATGATTGTTTCGGTAGGGTTCCCAGGGTTGTTTGTGGGGCCTCGGTACTGGCCCCTTGATTCGTTTCCCGACTCTGTAGAGATGGGGAGCAAGCAGTGACCCGTTTCTATGCTTTCTGGAGTAACAATCCTTAGTTTTATGTCCAATTCTCCCACACCTTTTACAGAGTGCAGAATCAGAAGGCTGGGAGCGGTTTCTCCCTCTCTCCTTTTCTTAGTACAATTTTTTTCTTAAATGTCCTTCCTGCCCACAATCAAAACATTTCATTTGATTAACATTTCGGAGTTCTGCAGCTAAAATTCGGGCCTGATACTTTGCAGACCCTACGTCTCGACAAGCACGAATAAAATCATCTATAGTATCTTTTCCCATTAACTTTGAGGCCCGGATTGCCTCTTGACAATCAGGAGAAGCATTTTCTACCGCCAAAGTGGACATAAGTAAATCACGCACAGTAGCATCCGGGACAGATTTTTCTAAAGTATCTTCTAACCTGGCTAAGAAATCCACATAAGTTTCATTTGCTTGTTGTAATATCTTAGTAAATGCAATTGCTTGTTTCCCCTGGAGCTTCCAAATTACGCCATGCTTTCAAGCATGTATTAGTAGTCAAATCTAAAATATCTGCAGGTATTTTAATCTGTTCTGCAGCCGTTAACCAATTGCCTGTTCCCATGATTCTCGCTACTGTGGCTTCTGCATTTTTGGGATACCTTTTTCGTGAAACCTTTTCTGCCTCCTCACGCCACCAAGACTTAAACTGAATATACTGTGATTTTTCCAAAACACCCTTTGCAATCGCTTGCCAATCACAAGGAAGTAAGACATTAGCTTCAGCAAAATTCTCTAGCAAAGCAAAAACATAAGTAGACGTAGGCCCATACGTTGAAACAGCCTGTTTTAGGGAGGTCAGAAACTTAAAAGGAATAGCTTGATAATCACCTTCATATTTATTAGTTTGTGTATTTAGATTGCGAGCAACAGGAAATGCATAAAGCTGTGGATTATTATTAAAAGAATCAGGAGTATTCATTAATGTACGCAGCTCATGATTTAACTTATATTGGCGTGGAGCTGTAGCTACTTTTTGATTCGGATATTGGGGCGTTGGATTAGCATGAACTCCAGGTTCACAAAGGGAATCGTTAAGCCCTTGTAGGGAGCGAAACTCAGGCCGCCTAGGCCTAGGTGACCTGTCTGCCTTTTTACTTAACAGATCTACTTTCTTACGGAGATCACTAATTTCTCTCCAGAGCTCTGCCTCATGTGAAGGCGCCTCTATTTCTGCATTAGAATTAAAACTATCATCCTGTGATGCTGCCTGCCTTGTCTCCATATTAGAATTTACAAAGGCAGGTGAGGCTGACAATGACTCGCTAGGAGGTAATTCAAAGGAAGATGTGGTTAGTTCCTCCTTAGCTTGAGATACAAGGGGTGGGGAGGAGAGAGGAGGAAGTTGACCTAGAAGAAATTATGTCCTCCTCCTCTTCCTCTGAATCAGATTCAAATGGCATTAAAGCCAAATTAATGCAAGCATATGCACCCCATTCTTCTAAGGGATTATTTCCCCTTTCCTATGGGCGCCGCCTTAAATCCTTTCCAACCTTTTCCATAACCGGGTTGAACTGTTTCCTGCTCTCTGGTTCAAACCAGTAGCAATGCTTCTGTATTCTCTTAAAGAGACTTTTTAAAACACTCTCTTTTACGGCAGTCCAGCTGCCTTAGTGAGAAGCATAAGCACATCAGTATACCCTTCTAACCGCGACGTGGAGTTTCCCATCGCAAAAATTACTCCGGCTTCCAGGAGGCTGTGCAAACTCTGTGCAACTTATTTCCTCCTATTCCCGTCTGTAACCCGTGTCTCACCTTCAGGCCAGCCCCACGTTGGGCGCCAGATGAAGCAGGAATGTCCTGTCGGGTCGGAGGCGCAGAGATGAGACACCAGGAACACGGCGTATTTCCATTAATATTTTTAATAATCACCAGCCGGAGGGGCAGCAGTTCGCATCATGGCAGGAGCTCGCTGACCTGAACTAACTCATTTGATTGACCGAACTGACTGACCACCTCCACACAGACCCCAACTCTCTTATCTCCCATCTCAAAGGGCAATACAGCTTAAAGTTTGCATGGTTTACATTACAAAGACAGTTCACATTCATTGAATAGGTCTTAGGAATAATAGGAAGGGAGACAAACCAGGAACCAAAAACCTGCAGGGGGTGCTCTCTAGGTAAGATGAGATGAACAAAAGAACGCATTACAGTTGCTAATGCAGCCTTCAGGACTAGCCCATGATGTCAAGGACTTGTCAGACAGAAGAACAAGAAAAACCTGTTTTCTGCCTAACTTTAAGCATTGTCCATTAGACTCCATCTTGGGCTAGTTATAGCCAACAGGGAAATGTGCAGAGAAATGACCTAGGATAGCCTTGTCTGGGTATACCTGCAGCTGATAAACAGTTTCACTAGGGATTTCTACATACTAACTCTATTGGGAGACAGTCTGCCGGAAGTCCCTGTGTATCTGTTAACAGGCAGTATCCATCAGACCTTCCTTTGCAAATCCTTAGATCTACCTTCTGCCAACACTTCCCTCTAGAAGTAGTTTATTCCTATCGTGCTTTCCTCTGAGCTAGAGGAGAATAATAAACAACCCGACCTACATCTTTATTCTGAGTGAGGAGCACAATTAACAATGGACACAGTTACCTTGTATTCTGTCTCCCTTTATTTTATTCTATTTTATTATTATTATTATTATTTTCTTTTTGGGTCACACCCAGCGATGCTCAGGGGTTACTCCTGGCTCCGCACTCAGGAATTACTCCTGGTGCTCGGGGAACCATATGGGATGCCAGGGATCGAACCTGGGCTGGCATGGGCCGGCTGCATGCAAAAGCAAACGCCCTATCTGCTGGATTATCGCTTTGGCCCCCTCTGTCTCCCTTTAAATGCATTTTTTTGCCACCTACAGGCACCGAATATAACCAAAAATAATAGTAGTAGTTCTGTCTTGTCTTTTCTTTCATCTTAGAGGAGCTCTGAATGTAGGAAGCTGTGAGCAGACAGGGCAGCTAATCCTTGCCTCTCCTATCAGGCTCTTCTGATGTGAGATTAGCACTTTCCAGTTGTAGGTTATCGCCTTGTGCTGCCCCTGACCTTTGCAAATGCTTACTCTGCATGAAAGTGACTCAAGTTTTGGTTTTCAATGTATAAAAAATAATTTAAATATAAATTACAGACTAGGTACCCCTTACTAATTCCCTAAACCCAGTAAGCCTTTGACTTTTTTTTTTTTTTCTTTTGTATCACCTTGGTTTGTCTACACCCAGGGCTCTGCCCCGTGGGCCCTGGATGGTTGATGGTCTGAGATAGAAAAGACTGGGCCCCCCTGGAATAAACCCAGAGCCACAGCAGAACCTGGCAAGCTACCCGTGGTGTATTCGATATGCCAAAAACAGTAACAATATGTACATATTATGATACCAATATCCAAGGTCAAGTGAAACATATATCAGGAGGTCTTGTCAAAGGTGGAAATTATCACTAACGTGTGGGAGTCAGGAGGCTAGGTAAGACAGAAAATGGAACCGTGTGCTAACAATTGTCGAGGGTACTAATGCCAACCTAGAACTGAGCATTAAATAGAGGCAAAAGGATACACATGACAACCCTTTAATGTATGTTCTGCAATCCATAGTCTGGAGGGGAAGGAAAAGAGAAAGAGAAAGAAAGGGAAAGAAATAAAAGAACCTGCCATGGAGGAGGGCTGGGGAGGGGGAGGGAACTGGGGACGTTGGTGGTTGGAGATGGGCACTGGTGGCGGGATGGGTGCTGGAACACTGTATGACCAAAACCCAAATATGAACTTTTTAATTGCATATCTTTGTAATTGTAAAAATAAAAAATTAAAAAAATAATGCACCTCATTCCCAGCGAATGGAGATATTATTGGTGCATGCTCAAGCAAATCAATTAACAATGGGAGACAAGTGACAAGTAACAGGCACCCTAAGTCTTTCTACATTAAAATTCATCCATTACTCAATATACCAGGATATTTTTATTTCTTCTTATAGTCAATTTTTTGCTTTGAGTTCTGTAATGCTGTCTACTAAGCCAAGATAACAGCAGCTGATGAACAGAAACACAATAAAGTGTTGCCTCTCCAGAATAAAAGGGTTGTTTTTACTCCTAAGTACTTCATAACATTGCCATTTCCAAAGGCAACCAATGGAAGTTTCAATGATAATTAGATGAATTCCTGCATTTTAAGGTTCAACCAAGAGACAACCTCACTGACTTCTTGCTGACTTGCATTATATGCCAGAATAATTGCATCTGTGCTTGGACAGACAAGTGAATCATGTGGATCAATACCTTCTTTTGGATGTCTACCTGCAATCATTCTAAAGATTATGGAGTTTGTTGGGTGAAGGAGTTGGGTGGGTGGGATTCCAGAAATCAAAGTCAGGGCTCCTGACCTGGGAGCTAAGAACTGCCCCTCAGTGCCACTCTCCCAGCTCCTGGACAAAGAGACATGATCTGTTGACCACTTCATTCATAACAGAGGATCTGAGTCAGAGATATGACAAAACTGTGGTTTTGTCATAAGATTAATTTATCTCACAAGTGGCAGAGAAAGAAACATTTAGGAGACCAAAAGTTCTATTAACCTGTAGCTATAAACTTAGTTCCCCTAATGTGAAGTTTGTTTTTATTTTTTATTTGCTTTAGTTAAAAGGAAATAGCTCAAAAGAAATTTCCCCTAGAAAGATAAGGTCAATAATCACATGAAAGAACATTAAAAATCATTAGTCATCAGAGATGTACAAATAAATTTCACAATGAGGAAGACTTCATTGTGACTTTCACTGTCTCCAAAGTCAATTTTAAAAATAGAAAAAAAAAGAGGTTGGGGCACAGGGGATAGGGTGTTTGTCTTGCATGTGTCGACCTGGGTTCAATCCCCGGCATCCCATATGGTCCCGCGAGTAATGCCAGGAGTAATTCCTGAATGAATAGCCAGGAGTTACTCCTAAGCATCGGCGGGTGTGACCCCTCCCCCAAAAAAGAGGTCTTGTTGAGGATGTTAGACAATTAGAATGGGCTGGAGGCGTAGTATAGGGTAAGGTGCTCTCCTTAGAAACTGATCCAACTGCAGTCTAATCTCTAGCATTACATATGGTATCCTGAGCACTGGAAGGAGTAATCCCAGAGCACAGTGCCAGGAATAATCACTGAGCATGACTAGATGTGGCCAAATAAATAAAGGAAAGGGGAAAAAAAAGATAATCTGTGTCCCTGTAGTCCCCTCAGTCTCAGATAAATTGGAAAGATTAATTACCTAGGAATACTACCACGAGTAAATGATCCATAGAGAACAGCTGTCCGTATGCATAATCATCAGTCACAATGGGCAGAAACATTTTACTCTTTTTCTGCTCATTTTCTAAATGACTCTCTTTCCTTCCCTCCACCCCCACCTCTTGCTCCAAGTTCTTGAGACTCTTCGCTGCCTGTACCCACATTGGAAGAATGTGAACAGGCCAGAAACTAAGGTCCAAGAATCCAAGACAGCAAGTCATAATTCAGGTTTAAAAATCACAAGAGAACATGACTTAACTCACAGCAAAGTGAACAGCATAAGGAATATCCTTTAGGATGAGGGGGAAGGCTGAAGGAACTGAGGAGTATGCCCTGCGCTGTATACCCAGACACTGCAGTTCCCAACACCACCAGGTGTGGCCCAAATAGACAAACAGGTAAATGTGAAGTAAACAAATGCCAACAAATCAATAAATGTTATCAAACCACTGCCATAATACCAACAAATGCCTACAACTACGTAACAATAAATCAAGTAACTAATAAGTTCTAATTTGAAGTTTAAATAACTGAGAAAAAAATATTCATTAATGTAGAAGATTTTCAAATTTCTAGATAGTTCTCAGACTAAAAAATTTTGTAAAAGTTGATCATCATTCTTTAAAATATCCACTTAATAAAATTTACAAACTATACTCAGACTAAAATATGATCTTATCAGAGTGAGGCAATTTAACATCAATGGTTTATCATTTTACCCAAGCAAAATGAAATTACTTGCATTCTACAGGGAAAATTAAATCATTCATAATTGGCTAACAAACAACATTTTGAAAACACATACTTTCTTTTGTAATGAGAAACATTAATTTTTAGTCTTAGATGATCTCGGGGGAAAATTCATCAAATGAAAACAGATTTAAAGTATGCTTTTCCATTTTTATTCAGGTATCTAATAGTTAATAACAAATAATTTCAAAGGTATTAAACAAAAAGCTGAAAAGTTTTTATTACAAAACACAGAGTAAGTTTCATAGCACTAACAAAGCAATAACAAAGATGTTGGCCTACCCTGACGGTGTCTTAGCGTCTCTGTTTAGCTCATCAAGTGATGTTCTTTTAGTTGAATTGAAGAGACTGTTTTACAAAAATAAACTAATAAGAAAACCTTCCCTCAAGTATTATGTGAACAACATAATTACAATTTAGAATGTAATGCCAGACTCTTTCTTTCCACATGATGGCCTTGTGGTTTCTTAGCTGTTACACATAAAATAGGCATCTGACCAAAAATGACTCAGTTTGTTAATATAGTTTATAAATTTGCTGAAAGGAGCACAAATATTCCCATATTTCTTTTCTTCCTATATTTTTATCTTTGCTGATTTACGATTAACAATGTGTGTATGTTTGACTACTTTATGGTCAAAGGAATTTTGTTGTTCTGCACATGAACATGTGCTTATTACTCAGTAGATAAATTCCACATGACAATCATAAGATCTGCTGGTTGTTTTTTTCTAAGGTGTCACTGAATGATGCTCCTCTTCCAGCTGAAAACTGTCCAGCTTCAGTACTGTCTTATTTTCTCGGCAATAGTCTTTGTTGTGACGAACTAAATTTCATACTACTTCTATTATTACTCTTCCAACACACCCCAAGATTTAATGCAGTTTCAAACACTATTCTTTATCAAATGAAGGAAGCAGCAGCTGAAGAGGGTCAGTAGGGAAAAGGATGGATATCAGCTACTCCAGGGCCTGAGATGATGGGTCTAAAGTCAGCCCACTGCCCTGCTGTACTCTCGGACAACAGGACTAACTCTTCAGACATCCGTAGGCTCTTGTTCTCTTTCAAATCTCTGTGAGGGACTGGAGAGATAGTACAGCAGGTAAGACTCTTAACTTCCATGTGGCCAAACCATGGTGAATCCCCAGCATCCCATATGGTCCCCCAAGCACTGCCAGGAGTGATTCCTAACTGCAGAGTCAGAAGTAATCTCTGAGCATCACTGGGTGTGGCCTCAAAACAAAGAACAAGTGACTCTTTTTCTAGAAATTAGATGAACCTTTTATCACAATGATATTATTTTATTTAATCCAACTCCTCATAGTCCACAGAGGACTCTCCTTTCCCTAAAGATAAAGAGAAGGCCTTACACTCTCTGTGTCCAGGACAGACGCCATGCTGCAATTCCAATGCTGGCCATTTAAAAAAATGAGAGTATAAAAACTGAGAGGAAGTTTCTATTCTATTTTTTTTTCTTTTTGGGTCACACCTAAGGATACTCGGGGTTATTCCTGGCTCTACTCTCTGGAATTACTCCTGGTGGTGCTCGGTACCATGTGGGAAGCCAGGGAATTGAACCCAGGTCGGCTGTGTGCAGGGCCAACGCCCTTCCTGCTGTGCTATTTATCTGGCCTCTCTGTTTATTTCTTTTCCCATTTTTGATGGAGTTGGATTTTTTTTCTTGCAAAATTTTGCCTGTGCCATCTATACCTATATATCATATAGATGATATGTATATCTATATCTATAGATATACATCTATAGATAGATATTGATATCGATATCGATATAGATATAGATATAGATATAGATATACATCTATATCTTTTTTTTTTCAATCCGGCCCAAGGTATGGTGATCCAGAGACTTACAGACATGGGGCAGAACTGCTACTTGCTCTCCCTGTGCCCAGCCGCTCCACGAGGCACCGGGAGGGATGGTGGGTTCTAGCCCTGGGGTGGGCCCACCATCCCAGCAGGGCCTCCCAACAAGCAAGATGACACCCCCACTCCATCAGGGCCGCCATCTTCCACATCAGACTTCCCTCTCGTCAGAACTCCACCCAGCAGCAGATGAGTCTATCACAGCCCGGATCATCGACACCCACCCTGCAGCAGTTTGTTTTTTCAATCCGGCCCAGGTATGCTGATCCAGAGACTTACAGACATGGGGCAGAGCTGCTACTTGCTCTCCCTGTGTCCAGCTGCTCACAAGGTGCCCGGGAGGGATGGCGGGTACTAGCCCTGGCGCGCTACCCCAGCAGGGCCTCCCAACAAGCCAAGACGAACCCCCACTCCATGAGGGCTGCCATCTTCCACATCGGACTTCCCTCTGTCAGAACTCCACGCAGCAGCAGATGAGTCTATCACAGCCCGGCGGCCGACGCGGTTCATCAATAAATGCTGTATTTAGAGGTGACTACAAGAGTATGCCACCCACACGGCAAGCCTGGCAAGCTGCCCGTGTCGTATTTGATATGCCAAATACCAGTAACAATTATATTTGGTCATTCCCATGACCTAATATAATTGTCTGAGGGTCTTTATGTTCCTGGAGTAAGCAGATGCCCTTGGGCTCTACGAGCATGAGACAGGACATATGAAATATTACTGGTGCCCACTTGAGCAAATAGATGATGAACGGGAAGATAATGATAGTGATATCTATATCTATATCTATCTATCTATAGATATACACACCAGGGTACAAAAGCATCCCATGAAATGAAAATTATTATTTATCTAATACTCATCTGATAAAAGGTTAATATCCAATATATTATATACATATGATATATATATATACACTAGTTTATATATATATATATATATATATATATATATATATATATGGAGGTGCAGAACTACTACATTAATTCAATGTAGTTCTATTTCTTTTTTTAAATATTTTATTACACCGCCATGTGATATACAATTACAAAGATGTTCATGTTTGGGTTTCCGTCATACAGTGTTCCAGCACCCATCCCTCCACCAGTGCCCATTTCCCACCACCAATGTCCCCACTTCCCTCCCCCTCCCTAGCCTGCCTCTATGGCAAGTTCTTTATCTCTTCTCTCTCTCTCTCTCTTTCTCTCTTCTCTTACACATTGTGGATTGCAATAAATACATTTAGAGATTATCATGTATATCTTTTTTCCTATATTCAATGCTCAGTTCTAGGCTGGTATTATCACTTTTGACAAATATTAGCACACTGTTCCCTTCTCTGTCTTACCTAACCACTGATTCCCACATGTTTGTGGTAGATTCCACCTTTTTTTTTTTTTAATTGAAAGATGCTCATATAGAGCTTTGGTTCTACAGTGTTCCAACACGCACCCTCCGCCCAAAACCATCTCCCCATCACCAATGTCCCCACCTCCCTCCCCCCTCCGCACCTCAACCACTTGGCGGGTTCTGTATGTCATTTCTTTCCTCTTTATATCTCCTTCCCAACAAACTTTCCTGCTCTTCGTGGAATGCAGTGCATTAAAAGACATTACTGTCTCACTATTTTTAGTGGACGCGCGCCCTCGAACTGGTTTTGCTCTGTTGATCTGGTCGTGAGGTAGTTTCCCAGCGTCGGACAGCAAAAATGGTGGCTAGTGTGATGGGCGAGTCTCATCAGGCTGCTTCTGGGACCCCCCCAGAGGCGACGGGCCCCACTCCCAAAACCCATCTGCCCTCCTCGGGGTTCCATGGTTAGCTAGGCCCGGCGCGAGCCGAGCGCCAGCCTCCCCCAGCCATCCGTGAGGCCCTGTCTGCTGGCCGCGTGCAGCTCCCGGGCAGGGCCACCAGGCTCGACAAGATGGAGGGAAGGGACGACCACACCTCCATCTGACGACTTCCCAGTGATTCCCGCCTCTTGGAGCCGCCTACCTGGGCTCGAACTGGCTTTGCTCTATTGATCTGGTCGTGAGGCAGTTTCCCAGCATCCGGACAGCAAAAATGGTGGCTAGTGTGATGGGCGAGTCTCATCAGGCTGCTTCGGGACCCCCCAGAGGCGACGGGCCCACTCCCAAAACCCATCTGCCCTCCTCGGGGTTCCATGGTTAGCTAGGCCCGGCGCGAGCCGAGCGCCAGCCTCCCCAGCCGTCCATGAGGCCCTGTCTGCTGGCCAGCGTGCAGCTCACGGGCAGGGCCACCAGGCTCGACCAGTTCTATTTCTTTATCTGCTTCATCAGTGATGTTTCATCTTTAAAGATACCTTTAGCTTCAATGACATGGAGGGCTCTGTCTTTGTTTTCCTCTATGTTCCTTATATATTCAAGTCTGATATTGAGGTCTGTAATCTATTTTGATCTTACTTTTATGCATTTAGTCATTCTTCTGTACTGGTGTTTCTCTGGCCTCCTTGCCTTGAGAATCTTCACTCTGTGTCTCCATAATGTAAGCTTCCTACAGTAGAACCTGGACTTGAAGCCGAGGGATTTGAAGTCTGGAATTTGAAATATGAGATGGCCATACTAAGGAAACTGGTTTTGGATCATTTCTATGTTTCACTGTTTTATTCTCTAAACTGGCTTTTGAATATTGATATTGAGTGCTTTTTAACTGAATTTTATGTTTATGGGCCACACATGAAATTATTCAGGTCTTACTCTTGGTTGCGTGCTCAGGCATCACTCCTGGTGGTGCCCAGGAGACCATATGTGATGCAGGGGATCCAACCAGATCAGCCAGATGCAAGGCATTTGCCTTAACCCCTCTATTATCTCTCTGGCACCAATGTTCACTTCCCAAGTAGTGTGTTGGGGAGGTAGGGTTTCCAAAAAGTACTCAAAAGCCTTAGGACCACTCCCTTGCTGTACAGGCGTGAATTTAACGCTCAGGTGTTGATGATGTGCTGCTTGGGCCAGTGATGCCAGATCGGGCTGGGTGCTATAAGTGGTGGGAAGGACTGAAAACAGGACTTTGTACCGCCAAGCATATGCTCTAAGGTTTTTAACAATCTCTTGGTCCTTCTATTGATTTTAAACTCAGTTGATAGGAAAGTATCATTTCTTCTGTAGAAAACAAGAATCCCGGGGCCAGAGCAATAGCACAGCAGGTAGGGCATTTGCCGTGCATGCAGCCAACCCGGATTCGATCCCCAGCATCCCATATGGTCCACCAAGCACCGCCAGGAGTAATTCCTGAGTGCAGAGCCAGGAGTAATCCCTGAGCATTGCTGGGTGTGACCCAAAGCAAAAAAAAAAAAAAAGAAAGGAAGGAAGGAAGGAAGGAAGGAAGGAAGGAAGGAAGGAAGGAAGGAAGGAAGGAAGGAAGGAAGGAAGGAAGGAAGGAAGGAAGGAAGGAAGGAGAGAAAGAGAGAGAGAAAAGAGAGAAAGAAAGAAAGAAAGAAAGAAAGAAAGAAAGAAAGAAAGAAAGAAAGAAAGAAAGAAAGAAAGAAAGAAAGAAAGAAAGAAAGAAAGAAAGAAAGAAAGAAAGAAAGAAAAGAAAGAAAGAAAGAAAGAGAAAGAGAGAAAGAAAGAGAGAAAGAGAGAAAGAGAGAAAGAGAGAGAAAGAGAAAGAGAGAGAAAGAAAGAGAAAGATAAAAAGAAAACAAGAATCCCCAAATCCTAGTGGCTAAAACAATAGATTTATTTCTTGCCAGGGTAACATGCTCCCTAGGGCTCTGGCCATCTGCTTTGACTTCATTTGCCACACTGTGAGAGTTTAGGATTTTTATGCACTGATTCAAATTTTAGCACCTCTGAGCAGGATTTAATTAGAAGATAAAAATGGGAATATGTCCAGATAAGAAACAAAGACTGCCAGGGTAGAGATGGTCAAATTCAAATATAGCTCTTCCCAATTGTGGAGCCATATATATATAATAAACAAGAATAAGAAATACCAACTATAACTGAATAAGCCTCTTTGTGTTTCCTGATGTGTACTGAGAATTATTTTTGGTAACACTTAATTCAGAGCTTTACTCTCAGGGTGTTGGCACTTTCCTTTTGGATATGAGTTATATGAGACCAAACTCTATTATTTCTGGATTTCATGTCAGCTATGGAGAATGAATTGAGTGCTTTGAGAAGAAAAAAAATCATTACCAGAAAGATGAATACACCTATTGTACTGGGTTACTAAATGTAGGCACTCTGAAAAGATCACTGGCTTGATTTTTTCTGGGAAATGTATCTTTTGGATAGTCTTCAGAGTTATAATAGATTCCCCAGCAGCGTGTGGGAGGGAAGTCTGCTGAAATCACACTTTCTCTGACCCACTGACTTCAAAGAAAGGGATATCTTTGCCTTGTGGAAAGACAATATAAAAACTGTGTTAAGTTCTCAATTTTCAGATGGTTGGAAAAGAGTCAACAGTTAGTTAAATTTATATATCAATTCTACTCCTGGGACCACGTGGCCCCTCTCAGCACCATTGGGAGTACCCAACAATAAGACCAAAGAAAAAAAGAATGGCTTGGTCAATAGTTAATAGAGTTTGGTCTTGGAGAAGTAGAAGACAGGTAAACAATCCACAAATCACCTTAGAAAGTATTCATGGTGAAGATATGACACAGGTCAATATCTTTAAGCAGAAAAGATTAGGGAAATCCAGAGGGAAGTGACTTGTGTAGTCACAGGACTTACAGGGACTTTTTGATTTGTTTCCTCAAATATGGGTGTGGTTCAAAAAACAAAAGCCAAAAGATCAAGAAGATAGCCAGAGGTCAGAGATACCATGGCCACTTGAAGAACTGACAAGAGAATGTATGTATGCAGATCAGGAAGAGAGGCATGCTTCATCTTATTTTTTTAGGGGAAAATGCACCAAGAGTGTTCCAGGCTTACTTCTGACCCTGTTCAGGGGTCACCTCTAGTGTGTCTCGGGCAACATATGAGGTACTGAAGATTGAACCTGCGTTTGCCACCGGTAAGGAAAGCACCTTTACCTGCTGAACTATTTCTTTAACCCCAAAGACATGTTTTTTTTTTTTTTTTTTCTTTTTTTTGTGGGGGAGGGGGTCACACCCGGCAATGCTCAGGTGTTACTCCTGGCTCTTTGCTCAGGAATTACTCCTGGTGGTGCTCAGGGGACCATATGGGATGCGGGGATCAGACCTGGGTTGGGCGCGTGCAAGACAAATGCCCTACCCACTGTGCTATTGCTCTGGCCCCGGAAGACATGTTTTAAAGGGAATAGTTGCTTAGAAAAGGAACATTGTGAGGTTGAAGGGAAAGATAGCACCAAACTGTGAAAAATCTAGCAAAAACATTAGGAAGTGTGGTCTCTATCTTCATGGAAAAGGTCACTGTATAGTTATTTAGCAGGAAAATGTTTTGATCAAAATTGCTTCCCAACACTACTCAGCTCAGTGCTTTGTTAAAAGTTGATTACTATGCATATGGAATACTATGCATTATTAGAATACTGTCATAAAAATGAAGTTATGAAATTTGCCTATAAATGGATGGACATGGAGAGCATCATGCTGAGTGAAATTAGCCAGAAGGAAAAGCACAGATATAGAATAACTGCATTCATTTCCAGGATATAAAACAAATAGTATGAGACCAAGATCCAAGGCCAGGCAATACATATACCAGGACAACTTGTCATTGGTTGGCATCTAACACGAGTGAGTGATGGTCAGATGGTTGGGCAGTGTTCTAACAATTGTTGGAAATGGTAATGCTAGACTAGAACTGAGCATTGAACGTAGGCAAAGTGATATATATGATAACCCCTAAATGTATGTATTGCAAGCCACAATTTGTAAGAGACAGAGACAGACTGTAGGAGAGAGAGAGAGAGAGAGAGAGAGAGAGAGAGAGAGAGACATAGGAGAAGAAAAGAAAATGCCTACCATAGATGCAGGCTGGGGGGGTGGGGGGAAACAATTTCGGGATATTGAAAGGGAGGTGGAGGTTTGGGTGATGGAACACTGTTTGGCTGAGACCCAATTATGAAAAGCTTTGCAATTGTATATCTCACAGCAGTATAGTAAAATTGAAAAAAAACTTCGTTACATTTTTGTTTTTGTTTTGGGAATGCAATGCCTTCTGCAATGTGCCTTAGCAGAAATGTAGTGAATTAAATTTTAACTGATGAGATTTTGTTAAAGATTTGCATTTCATTACATTACCACTGCTGCATTGTTTTCATTGGTTTATTTTTCTAATGTTTGTTTAGATTTTTTGTGCAAATGTGTAGTGCTAGGTATTAGGAATGGAATACATGTACTGTTTAGATGAGTCATGTGCGTGGTCCTAGATATGTTTTCCTCTCTAAAAGTCATTTAAAAATAGCTATTAAAAAGTTGATTAGGAGGGGCCCAGGAGATAGCTCAGAGGCACCTATCAAGTCTGCCTTGAGTTCACATGTCTGATTTCCTGTGTTGCCAGCATGTGCTGAGTAGGATTCAGACAGTCGTACCTTTTTGTGCCTGGCAGTTCTGTTGTCTGTGATCCCTGACACCGCAGTCAAGTGCAAAATCACTATCAGCAAAGATGTGCTGATGCGTACCATGACTGGAAAGATGTAGGAGCACTGCCCTCAGGATTGTAGCCCCCAAGGACGGATGAGCACCATGATTAAAGAGTAGAGTCCTCAGAGACCATGAGGCCACATTTGTGAATGTTGAACTATATGTGCACCACGGCCTAGTAAGCAGGAACATGTGTGTGACCCCAGGACACTGCAACAGCAACAGAGGAGGGATGGTGGATTAGGAAAGAGAAAGTCAGAGATGGGGATAGAAATGGCAGTGTAGAGGGTATGCTGGCATCCAGGCAAGAAATGATGGTCCTCGGAGGTTATGTATTGATTGCGATAGGCGCAAGATTGATTGTGAGAGACACAAGAACATATTTGTGGAAAATTTTAAAGGAATAATAGGTGTCAGGGAATGACATAGATGGAGCAGCAAAGTAGAGAAAGGCCCATGATCCTGAGATTGCTCAAATGAACATAAGATTGAACACTATACTGAACGAGGTGGAATCCTGCAGTGAGTGAAACCCTGAGTCCAGTGTTCCAGCCCAGTGATGTCAGCTATAGTAGGAGCCAACCGGGTTACACTTGGCAGTAATCACACGGGTGTACTGAGCTGGCGTCAAACTCAGGGTCTCTGCATGCAAGGCATGTGCTCTAGCATTTTAACTTTTTTCCCTGGCCCTGATTTCATGAGGTTGGGTGAGGTTGATCTGAGGTATACAATGGAAACTGTCAGCGACCCACTTGTTTTCCCTTAGTTTGTCTTTGAAGTTGCTTCCTAACTGTGCAGAGAGCGTCTGCATCTGTGTCTCAGCTCATCCTCTTGTAGAATGAGTAGAGCTTGACATTCCAGGAGTGAATGTCCCATAACAGCCAACTATGAGTGACTGAGAGGTAGGAACTGAGGAACAAATGTCCCATACCAACACAGTGGTAGGAACTAAAGAACAAATACCTTAACTGAATGAAAGTGAGAAAATCCAGAGAATTGATTGAGCCAGCTATGAAAAGAGAGAGAACAGAGATGTGGCCGAATAGGTAACAAGAAGGATGAGGTTCTTTTTTTTTTTTTTTTTTGCTTTTTTGGGTCACACCCGGCGCTCAGGGGTTACTCCTGGCTCTGCACTCAGGAATTACTCCTGGCGGTGCTTGGGGACCATATGGGATGCTGGGATTTGAACCGGGCCGGCACAGGCCGGCCGCATGCAAGGCAACGCCCTACCTGCTGGGCTATCGCTCCAGCCCCTAAGGTTCTTTCTCACAGCATTTCAAATTTCTCTCTGATTTCTTCTTGTCCCTCTTCTTTATAGGATCTTTGTGATTCTATTGATCCCACCCAGATAGTATCGACAATTTCAGTAATTTAAAGTCAACTCACTGTAACCCCAGTTCTACCTGTAGCCTACGACTATCTTGCTATGTACCATACTATATCGCAGATTCTAGGAAATTCATAATTCTTTCATTTTTTTCCTTTGTGGTTGGAGTCCAAACAGTATTCCGGGGACCCAGGGCCACTCCAAGCAGTTTTCAGCTAACCATAAAGTTGAATTCTAGCACTTGATATGTGATGTCTCTCGATATATATGTCTCCCATGCTTGGGACCCCCACACCCACTCTCACATGCTCTGGGGCTTTCGCGGCTCCACCCACCAATGCTCAGGATGCGATGTAATACTCGGGTTAATCAGGGGTCAGGTGCATGCAAGTCATGCACCCTAAGGTTTGTGCTACTCCCTGCCCCTGACAGTTCCATGTTTAATACTGTGTCATTTTTATGTTGCATCAACATCTTCTAGGACTGGCAATTTGTGTGATATTACTATGCATGATATATTGCTATACATTAGTATGTTTGGACTGAGAGCAGTATTGGTGATTTTTACTTCTCTTTCATAATTTATATAAGAAACACAAACCTGGAAGCCGAAAAGTAAACGTATTGTGATAGAAAATAAATATGCACAGAACTTTTTCCCATTCTTACTAAAATTTATAAGACAGAAATCAAAGATTATGAAGAACCAATAAATATTAAACATAAGGTGGGGGCAGGTGTCTCTTAAGACTCCCAAAACATAGAGTCCATCTTTACTGATGAGTCTTCTTAAAACAAGACCTGCTTCTAAATTTTTATTGTAACTCTCCCTATAAAGCTTCCCCATTCCTTTCTGATCTGGAAGTGGGGCGAAAACATAAAATTGAAACAGACAGATGAGCATCAAAATGCACAGAAGAAAAGTAGCAGAGACATGTAGAAAATCACCAGGAGGAGGAAAATCTCACCAACATTCTTGTGATTCTTGCAGTTCCCAGCTTCTAATAATAGGGGCACTCAGAAGAACTAGTTCAGAGAGGTTACTGGTGTGTGCATAAAGAGAATGTTGACCCTGATTTTATCTTTTTTCCTTTATGAAGATCAAAATACATATTAACTCACAGGCCCACTAGCTGCATAATGAGATGCTAATGATACGTGTAATGTATGAGCAAGCTCGTGATACCGAGAAGTCTGCACAATGCAGTACTGCCCAGAGTAACCCAACACCTTCATGAATATTCTGTGCCTTAGACAACTCACCCTATAATTTCCCTACCTCACCCAAAGTATGTATGCTGCTCTACTGAGAGCCTCAGCACCCACGTCTCACGGGGACACTTACAAAAAGGGAAAAAAATTATTTACTTTGATGAACATTTCTTTAACATGACCTTGAATTCTTTCCCCAGAGAAACTGAAGTCCAGGTTAAGGTCACTGGCTTCCTTCAATGGCTCAAATTTTATGACTCCCAAGTCCTATTCTGCAGGGTGCCAGGGAGAAGTTCCCAGGTCACAAAGATCCAGAGGACCTTAGTGCAGTCTGATTGCTGCTTTCATGAGCCTGGGAGCGCGGTTCCATATGGACGACGAGAATCTCACCGAGGGACTCTAACTTCTGTGTCCTCCCTGAGACCTATCCTCCAGCAACACAAGAACTCTGGAATTTAAGTGTGGCCTGGCCACCTATCCAATCACCCACAGGGCAGAGTAGTCAGTTTTCACAAAGGCCACAGCCCAGTCTGCAAGGCCGATCTGTACGAAAAAGAGGCATTACCTGAAGGTGGCTACACTGACTTGCTTTAAACCACTAAATCAAACAAAGCCTTTATATGTTCACAGTGATTGGTTTACTAGACTGTTTGACAAATCAGCACAGAATCCACAGGCATGGGACTGTACAGCAGTACAGCAGGTGAGGCGTTTGCCTTGCATCCTTGCATATGGCCTACACAGATTCCATCCCCTGATGTCCCCTGAGCACCGCAGAAGTGATTCCTGAGCACAAGAAACCAAGGGGACTGGACACCAATCTAGAAGAGAAGCAGGCAGACTTTCCCCAAGAATGTTGTAGATCACCCTAAGTAGATTGGGGGGCACCAAAAGTTTAAATCCACTTCCTAAACCCTCTGACCCCTTCAGTTCACCCACGTGAATATGGCACTAATACCCTCATGTGTAAAAACAGCTCACACGACTGTTTTTAAATGTCAATTTTAATGTACATAGCCTGGTGCTGTGTACATTACACCCATTTAAGTTTAAAGTTAAAGTTTAATGTTTAAGTTACCCAGCCCCATTACACTTACTCGTATCACAATTCAATGAGTCACTTCTATTACTCAATTCATACAGAGAATATTGAGGACAGAGAAGTCGACAGCAAATGAATTTTTTATTAGTTATTTGGGACGAACTCCGGGAAAAATCAAAGGAATAGTTTGAGAATGGCACCGGAAAATAAATGCATGGAAGGTGTTTTGCTCTTTCTGCATCCCCCAAGCGATAACTTCCTTTTATAGGGGTCTGATCATTGGTGCTGATTGCCAATGACCAGGGTCATTATTAGAGCTATGGTTGGCAGGTGGTGCTCATGTTTGAGGGTTACCAGGGTCATACCTAGGAAGGCGATGATTAACTTTAGGGCAGTGGCAGTGTAAGGGACCAAACCTAGGGTTTCACACTTGTCTGGCAATAGTGCTACCACTAAGTTACATCCAGTATTGCAGAGATGGGTCACTTTTGACTGCCTAAGTAAAGATAAAATGTCGTAGCTCCTATCAACAAATACTTCTTCAGTGTCAGCACTGCAAAGATAGAATCTTGTATTTCACACCCTGTCTTCAGGAAGGCTGGTTTGACTTGATTTCCTGCTCCATCTTAGAGCTGTGAAGTTGCTAAACCTGAAGTTGCTAAGCCACTATGGGCAAAGGTAGCTGTGATGGAATTGCTCTTCCACATCTCACATTGACTACACTCCCCACTCTTCATTTTTGTTAAATCATCCTTACGTCACCATGTTGGGTGTGCTGTTACAATGAACTACAAAGGGGATACTGGGTGTGTCCTGACCATCCTGAGTAGCTCATTTGCACAGGCCAATTACCAAACATAAGCCCCGTGCTTTTTTAAAGATAAAATTAAAATTACACATTGAAGTAATTACTCTTTCTGACAAAATAATGGGGATTTATAGATTAAAATCATACTGGCAAAGGACAATTACAGTCACAAAATCAAATAAAAATTAATATTACTCTAAGAAGTAAATCCAAATGCTAAAACTATGAACTCCATTTCAGGGCTAAATCCTTGTAAGAATCTCCATACATGTGTTGAACTTTAAAAAACATGCTTAAGTTGTATGTGTGATCCCAGCGTCAGCCCATATCTTTGAGGTTAATCCTTACTTCACTGGTGTGGTTCCAAGGGACTCAGCCAAGTATGGGCACAGCACAATCAACTGTAACAAGTCTAACCAAGAGTGAGCTTCTTGGCAAAAGACTGACAATAACAACAAAAGGGAAGAGAAAATTTATTATGTGCCATTTATTTTTCCAAAATTTTTAAAATTTTATTCTTTTTATTGAATCACCATGCAATAGACCATTACAAAGCTGTTTGTGGTTGGGTTCATCCCTCCACCAGTGCACATTTCCCATCACCGATGTGTCCTGTTTCCTTTTCATCCCCTCACACCTCACAACCTGACTCTAATGCAGGCACTTCTCTCTCTCTCTCTCTCTCTCTCTCTCTCTCTCTCTCTCTCTCTCTCTCTCTCTCTCTTTTTGTGCATTGTGGTTTGCAATATAGACACTGAAGCATTCTCATGTATTTCCCTTTAGTATTTTGTTCTTTGATGTAAAATTCTATAAATTTTCACTCTGTATAGACTCAGGCAACTATAATTAAGATGCAGAACAAGATTACCACCAACAACCCATCCCCAAACTCTATTCTGTTGTTCCTTTGTAGATAGACACTTACCCTCTATGGAAACCTCTGGTCACCACACTGCAGTTTTGTCCTTGAGAATGTCATAAAGAGGGAGTCTTAAAGAATGTAATCTAAGACCGAATGCTCTCAATCAGTACAGTGCTTTGATGATCTATCCAAGCTGTCATATTTATCAATACTTTCTCTTTATTCCATGGCATGGATATGTCATCAATTCTAACTTCTAAAAAATTCATTTATTTTTTTAAATCACAATCTAATTCACATTCAATACAAGGTACCATTTTAACTTCGTCTTGTAAAAAAAAAGAAGAAATGGGTCCTGTCATAATCCTCACTCCATAAAAAGATAACCTTTAAGCTGGAAACAGAAGTTGGAACATGACATATTTGTCTGACTTTCTCCAGTAGATTATTTCTATATTTGGAGAATTGTTCAGTACAAGTCCCTTTCCCATCTGCTTTCACTTGTGTTATTAACAAATGCTCACTCCTTTTCTTTGGTTCCAAATTGTATCTCCAACACTACACTGTATTTATTTAAAATCATTTAATAGATAATACTTAACTATCACATAAAACACAAAAGAACCAAAATGGTAATACCAAGGTAAAAGAGATTTTTTTTTTATCCTATGTCTTCTAGCAACTCTGTTCTCTCACTGGAACCAGAAATTTTCTCAACCTGTTTAGGCATTATTATAAAACTATTCTATGTATTTAAAGACATATACACTTGGCAATGTATTTATATATATAAACATATCAAAAGAATACATACATGTACAGGAAGAAAAAATACCTTACATTATGGTCAATATTATGTTTTCTGATTGCACACACATGCCTTTTCCACAAACATAAACTAGGCGTATTATTCTGATCAATGTCTTATACTTTATTCTCTTAACTTCCTTTTTTGTAGAACTCTTTTGCAGAAAGTAACACTTAGAGCAGTTTATTTCCATTTTTATCTGCTATGTAAGTGGCACAATTTACTTAAGAATTGTATTAATGATGAAATATAAAATGTAAAAAATATGAATGCTTATATTTTGTGCATTTGAAGACTTTTGTAATATATCATGGTATTTTTTAATTTATCAATATCATATCTTATGTTGAGCTAGTGATGACAGGCTATATTCAATGGACTCTGAATTTATGACAGTGAAAAATTGTTTTGTCATCTCATCTATCTTTCATCATAATCCTCCCCAATTCTCAATACTATGTGTAAGTAGAGAGAGGAAGAATTGTTTGCCACTAGTGACAAAACTGTTTCTCATCCTCCTTCCTTCCTCTTCTTAAATTACAAAGCTATATATGCACGTTGTAACATATCAAAATATTCTCAAGTGGAGTAAATTACAAGTGGAACACTGGAAACTCTCCAGTTCTGCTTGAACTAACATGTCTTAACATTGGGTATCTATCACTAGACCATTTTCTACTGAAACCATTCATGATTCACATCCAAATACCTCGGAATACAAAGTCCTGATCTATAATGAATATTCACTGTTGTATCCCATGTGCATATAGCAAATGATTTCCTTGTGTATATTCTCTTTAAATTAATGGCTCTTAAAATTCTAATCCATTTACTGTTGAAAAACAGGGAGAGCTAAAACATGATAATTAGCACCTTTGAACAAAGAGGCTTTTTGTTCCTGGCATAAGAAGTACTCAATTAATTAAAACAAAAACAAATTTGACAACTGACACCAAGGAAGCACCTTTCTGAACTTCCCGTTTTAGCTGAGAGTTAACCCTGAAAATATAAATAATATGGCAGTGAATGAACTAAGCATATAGGAACAAAAGCAGCTGAATCTAAAATCAGTCCTGCTATGCAAGGGCTAATCGAATCAAGGGGGCTCGGAGGAAGAAGTAATTCTAAGGAAAGTAATTCTAAGGAAAGCTTTGTAGCTTTCTGGGATGTTTCCTATACTGTACTATTGCAGGACACCTAAAAGCCTAAAAGCCTCTGCATCTGCCCTGGATTGCCTCCTGCAATAAAAATCACTTCGTAGATAAGGGGGTAGTTTAAATGTGGCAGTTTATCTGACCATGTATTCTGTATTGGCTGGTATAAATATTCTCTCATGCTACCACAATCATCGTGGGACTAGCTAGATCTTACCAGCATATTTGCCTGGCCATGTTGGATCTCTAAGTAATTAGACCAGAGAGAAATGCTGTTTGCCTCCAAGCAAGCAAGCATGGCTCCCCTGATAATGCAAAGGCAACTAAAATACAAAACTACCATGAAGTAGATGAGACTCTTGTGAAGGCTTGGAGAAATATTTAACTGGCATTAGTATAGTCTTTGGTACAGAGACATGCCATCTCAGAAACCCCCTTCTCTATCCTATTAAGGCATTTCCAGGCAGATCTTGGCTCAAAACATTAGCATATAATAGGGCCTAAGTGAGGTGCTGGGAGAAATTACCTAAGGGCATTTGACCCTTCCTGCTTCCCATAATAGTGGGAGGTTTGAGTTTTGAGTTGCAGGGGGTATAAAACGAGCCTGCTCCCCCTCTCTCTCTCTCTCTCTCTTTCTCTCTCTCTCTCTCTCTCTCTCTCTCTCTCTCTCTCGGCTCTTTTTTGGGGCTTGCACTCTTCTTGGGAGTATTGTCTTTGTCTCCTCTTTACAGGGCCTTAACACGTGGTGGCCGCCATCTTGGCCTACACGTGGCTGGGGTTCTAGCCGGGAATCCTAAGCACAGGGTTTTTCCTATTGCTAATTTGTATGCCTGAACCTGTGATAAGTAAAGCATTTTAAAACTGCATCGGATTCCTGAGTCTTCATCCATTCCCCACTGGCTTCGGAGGTAGAAGGGAACTTGCTTCCCGGCACTGTCAGGGACCCCGCGCGGCGTCCCCAACACTGTACTGGTTGTATAGTATAAACTACGATCAATGTGTGGTTTAATGGTTATTGACATCCCAGGCACCTATAACCATCTACCATCATGAAGAACAGCCAAGTATTGAAAAGAATAGCACACAAACTTGATAAAATTTTGTTAAAATGAGGAGTCAGAGCAATAGTACAGCAGGTAGGGTGTTTTCCTTGCATGTGGGCAGAGCAGTTGGATCTCCAGCTCCCGTATGGTCCCTGAGCATTGTCAGGAGTAACCCTGGACATCAATGGATGTAATAAAAAAATCCAAAATGTTTGTTAAAATACAGAGTAAAATTGTCTATATTTTCTCTCTTTGTAAATGGAGAAGCAAGGTTAGGATGAGAGATTATTCACTCTGCATCTTTATTAAACATGGTTTTACTGGGTTTCTTCTGTTTGTTGTTTGGTTTTTTTTGTTTTGTTTTTGAGTCACACCCAGTTTGGCTCAAGGCTTTCTCCTGATTCTGTGCTCAGGATCACCCCGGTGATGCTTGGGGACCATGCGCAATGTCAGAATAGGCCACTTTTGAGGCAAGCACCTTGCCCACTACACTATATTCAGTCTATATTTTAATTAGGTTGGTAAATTCTGAAAATGTTTGTTTTCAAGTTTATTGCCCCAGAGTTCTTTATAAAGTTAATAACTTCTGGATATCAGGTCGTATGTCTCTTCTGCTTCTTATTTTCTTATTTCATTTTCCTTCAATATTTTAAGAAGTCTGTTTTACATGGTATTTAAAAACTTTCGATATAATGATCTTTATTTGTTCTTTTGGAGAATTTAATTTTCTTTTCTAATTTCATAAATAAAATATTGTATGCTGATTTATTTTAAATAATTTAACATAAATATATTCTGAAGTTTTATGTTAGTTAAGGGCTAGCAATAGATTTTTTTGAGTTTGAATCCACACTCTGACACCAGCCAGCTGCAAGAACTTGGACAAATTATTTCACAATTATGTGTTTCAACCTTTTTTTCCCTGTAGTTCAAATAAGTTGTTATTTATTGTTAACAATGTTTAAGTATCTGACATATCATTGTGGGAAAAATACATGTTCAATTCTCCCATTCTGTTGATTAACACATTTCAAGGCGATTTTTTTTTATGGACTAACCCTGCATGGAAATGAGTACTTGTTCTATCTCACCTAGTAGAAACACTTATCTAGTGTTGACTCTTTCTTGCTCTTTTCTGTTTGACATTTGGGTCATGCCCAGGGGTGATCAATAATTACTACTGACTCTGCACGGGATCATTCCTGGAAATTCCCAGAAGCTCACACACACAGTGCCAGACATCAAGCAGGAATGGTCCCATGCAAGGAAAGCACCTTAAACCCTGTACTATCTACCTGGATCTTCCTTTATTCTCAATTAAATTTTGCATTATATCATATTTTATTAAGTATTAATATTTTTTCAAATATTTTTATTTAGAAGAGATGAATATATTTAATATGCCTTGTTTTTTTTTAACATTTTAAGTTGTTTAGTATAACATATTTTCTTTGGATCAGGAGGTCTTATCAGTTGATTGAACCTATTGTGAGAGTCAGAGGTTAGGCAATATAGAGAAAGGAACAGTGTACTAATAATTATTGTAAGTTGTAATACCAGCATAGACCTGAGCATTGAAAGTAGGCAAAAGATATTCATGTACTTGATAACCACTAGCTGTATGTATTGCAAGCCACAGTGTGTAAAAGAAGAGAGAGAGAGAGAGAGAGAGAGAGAGAGAGAGAGAGAGAGAGAGAAGTGAAAATTGCCTGCCATAGAAGCAGGCTGGGGGGAGGGGAGAAATCACATTGGTGGAGGAAAATGAGCACTGGTGAAGGGATGGGTGCTGGAACACTGTATGACTGAAACCCAAATATGAACACTTGGTAACTGTCTATCTCATGGTGGTATAATAAAAAATTACAAAAAAAAATAAAAAAAATAAAATGTTCTTTTCAAGCCGATTTAGTGAACAGTCATATGCTATCAGTGTGAAGACACTTAATACTAACTGTGAGAGTGACCAATGTCTGTGGAGCATCTACCATGTGTCAGCCAATAGTGAATTGCTTTACTTGTGCTGTTATTTATGATCAGGCTGCACAGACTGCAGCGATGCTAGCATCTGAGCCAACGGATCCATTAAATTCACCAGGCATAACACCCAGGCCCATGGCAGTCTCAGAGGGCCATTGGGATGTTTTAGTTTCTTTAGAATCAGAAGGAAATAAGAAATATCATATCCCCTGGATTAGATTAGTCTTTACAGTGTTTTTCATATATTTTATTATACCATGTGAGATATACAATTACAAGATGTTCATGCTTGGGTTTCAGTTATACAGTGTTTCCAGCACCCGTCCCTCCACCCGTGCCCATTTCCCACCACCAACGACCCCACTTACCTTCCCCCTCCCCAATCCCGCCTTCATGGCAAGTTCTTTATCTCTTTTCTCTCCTTCCTCTATATCTTTATTCTCTTTCTCTCTCTATCTCTCTCTTTCTCTCTCTCCATCTCACTTCCCTTTCTTACACATTGTGGATTGCAATACATACATCTAGAGGTTATCACGTATACCTTTTTGCTATATTCAATGTTCATTTCTTGGATGGTACTATCATTTTTTTTTGAGAGAATGTATCCATGTTTATTTTATTCTTTTTTTTCTTTTAATTTTTATTATTTTTTAACAATTACAAAAATGTTCATGTTTGGGTTTTGGCCATACAGTGTTCGAGCACCCATCCCTCCACCAGTGCCCATTTCCCACCACCACTGTCCCCGATTTCCCCCACCACCATCCAGTCTGCCTCCGTAGCAGGTTCTCCATCTTTTTTCTCTCTTTCTCTTTCTCTCTCTTTCTCAATTCCTTCTCTTGCATATTGTGGACTGTAATACATATACTTAGAGGTTATCATGTGTATCTCTTTGCCTGTATTTAATGCTAAGTTCTATGTGGTAATAGCACTTTTGACACTTATTGGCACACTGTTCCCTTCTCTGTCTTACCTAACCTCTGCTCCCACACGTTTGTGGTAATTTCCACCTTTGACAAGACCTCTTGATCCACGTTTCACCTGATCTTGGATAATGGTATCATAATATGTATATATATATATATATTTATGTCATGCAAATAAATGCAGTCATTCTATATCTGTCTCCTTCTGGCTAATTTCACTCAACATGATCCTCTCCATGTCCATCCATTTATAGGCAAATTTCATAACTTCATTTTCCCTAATAACTGCATAGTATTCCATTGTGCAGATGTACCATAGTTTCTTTATCCAGTCATCAATTCTCCGGCACTCTGGTTATTTCCAGATTCTGGCTATTGTGAATAATGCTGCTATGAATATACAAGTAGGGATGGTACTATCATTCTCAACGATTACCAGCACACTGTTCTCTTCTCTGTCCTACCATCCTCTGACTCCCACGAGTTTGTGGTTTTGAGATATTGCGCCCCTGTGCTACTGGAATCAGGCTGTGTCCCACTGTGGGGGCCGGGCCTTGGATGGCTGTGGTTGTGTTGCTCCAGGTTTTCTGACTTTTGGGGGGCTTGGTGGGGGAACAAGCCAAGGGGCCAAATTTGTCCCCAAGCCAAGTCGCCCATTAGTCTAGTGCAGGGCAGGCAGGCAGAGAGGCCGCCCTGCACCTGAATACCTGGTGTTCGGCGCTGAGAGCCCTGCAGCAGTTTTACAATTTTTACTTTGGGTCACACCCAGCAGTGCTCAGTGTTTACTCCTGACTCTGAGCTCAGGGATCCACTCTGGTAGGGCTCTGGGTAACTATATGGAGTAATGGGATCAAACTTGAGTCTGCCATGTGCAAAGCCAGTGCTACGCCCACTATACTATCTTTCTGGCCCCAGGGTTACATTATTTTTCATAATGCAATCATCAAATATAATTTGCCTTGTTTCATATTTTCTTATTTAAATTAAAAATTTTAAATTGAATAACTGCATTACAAAGTAAAAACATTGTTGTTGATTTAATTGCAGGCTTACAATGTTCCGACACCAATCCCTTCACCAGTGTCCACTTCCCTCCACCAATGTCACCAGTTTCTCTCCCCCCCCCACCCCGCCTACCTCTACAGCAGGCCACTTTATCTTTATCTTCACTCCCCTTCACCTTTTAGACACTGTGGCTTACAAAACTGTTACAGATCGGGTATCGTGCATCTCACTTTACATCCTTTCAGCACCCATTCCTGGCCCAGAGTGACCACTTCCCTCTGTATGGTGGCTCCTTACTTGACCTATCATCTGTCCAACTTAATTTGCCTGTTTTTAAATTAGAAATCACTTCAAGGAAATAATGATATGTCTAAATTCAGATGATGTGGAAAGATTATGGGAAGATCTTTATTTAAAAAAAAGTAATACAGGTATTTGAGACCTTGCTTCCCTGACCAGTAACATACCACACTCTTCCTTTCACAAGTGAACTCCGTAGAATACCTCCCGCAGAAAGTGATAGCGTCTTCCTGCATCAGCAACACAGGGGCCAGAGGGTACACCACCAAATTCATAAGCATATCTTTGGAGCAAATTTCAACAAGTATCCTTCCAAGCTCTGACACAAAGGGAAGTTCACCGTGAAGGAGACACTCTCCTGTACCTTACCTGAGGCTCATCAAAGCTGTCTGGCAGATGAGAAGCTTAATACGTCTGTGTGCAGGAGTCTAGGAAATATAATGAGGATGAAAATTTACCAAACAGGCTCTATATGTTGATAATCAACATTATCTATCACTACTTTCAAAAATCTGTAGTCACTGTAGATGAGAACTGATCAACAAATAAGTTATAAATGCATAACAAATATAGTCCCATAAAACAATAAATAAAACTAGTATGTAATCTTGGGGGGGCCTATCTGAGTAAGAGTCCCTCATAGTTAACCTTCGTTAGCCTCAAAGTAATTCTACCTTGCCTGTTATGTCCTTGATCTTAACTAAAGACAAAAAGGGGATTGGAGAGACAGTTCAGAAGGTAAGAAGTTTGCCTTGACTGCCGTCTCCCAGCAATTCAATTCCTGTACCATATATCCTCAAGCTCCCAGGGGTCACTGCTGAGCCCAGAGCCAGGAATAGCTCCTAAGAACACTGTTCAAGAGTGTGATTATAAAACAAAGCCTAACAGAACAGAACAAAACAAAAAGTTCAGAGAAGGAAGAGATCATCAAATGCCATGACAGAGGTGAAGTACTCTTTAACTAAAACCCTAAGTGATGGGTTTCAAAAGCAGAAGCAAGGTCAGGGACGGATTTCGGCAGTAGAGCA
This sequence comes from Cryptotis parvus, assembly GCA_021461705.1. Taxonomy (NCBI): domain Eukaryota; kingdom Metazoa; phylum Chordata; class Mammalia; order Eulipotyphla; family Soricidae; genus Cryptotis; species Cryptotis parvus. The sequence goes on from JAJIBD010022532.1 coordinate 293,768, forward strand.
CCTGCCTTGCATATGTGAAGCCCTAGTTTTGATACCCAGCACTGTGAAACAAACAAAAGAAGCAACGGGCTGGTTTACTAAGAGAAGAGATGCCTATTTTACAAACCAGCCAGGAGGAAAGGCTACTGAGAAACTGTGTGCTACTGGGTCTCAAGCCATTACATGAAGAAAGCTAACACCAGGCTGAGCAATCCAGTGCTCTGGGCAGGACTCTCCAGACACAGCGTTTGGATGTGTTTTTATGAGTGAAAGACCTGGAAAGCACAGAAGAGGGAGTTGAGATCAAAGAGATAGAGTAAAAGTCAAATGGAATGAATGAAGCAGACTCATGAAAAAGACAGGAATGAGAACCAGTGGTGATTACCGTTCTGCATCCAGATTACTGAAATTGCCAAAAATGGACTTTAGGCTGATTCTAGAGACATTAACCGAAACAACCTATTCATAGGAATCAGGCTGCTTTGGCCACCAGAGCAAGCCAAGTCCCTGGAGTTCTCAATAGCTCCCGTTAGGCTCTGCTGACATTAGCCCGACATTAGCCTACTGCATAACAACGTCCAGCCTAATGCACACTCACACTCATTCTTTCCCAATTGTGCTGGCAGTATTAGGGGCTTACAGGCCCAAGAAGAGCAAAACATTTGCTCTTCTTGCTGACTAGGAGGCATTTTATCTTTAATATTATTTTGTTAAACATTATGATGGTCAAGAGAACTAGTCACAGCAAAAACTGAAATGAAAGCATCGATCTGAGCAGGCACTGCAGAACAATAAAAATAGAAGAGTATCTGGAATTGGAAGGAGAGCAGTATTTCAGTCTTTCAATAAAAATAAATATACTGCCAGGCTCTATGATTGGGAAAAAATCCATTACTATACAGATGTGCCTTTACTACCACAAAGTAATAGCAAAGTAATAGCACTGCTACTTTATTACTACAAACTTCTTGCTGTGAATTTTCCAGGATGCATGTTTGGGAAAGAGACAGAGGTGTACATAGCAGTGAAAACAGCAGGTTCTAGAGAACGACAACCATAATGGGTTTCATTTTAGCTTGTTAAATTTGGTGTTCTGAAAATGTGCAGTGGTAAAGCCTAGCACAGGATTGTAAATATGGAATGGGGCGCAGGGAGAGAATCCAGGGAAGCAGTACACACTTTATAGTAAACTGACCACATTAAGTTAACGCACAGTCAGGTATAAGAGATCACAGTATTGTTTCCAAAGCCATTAAGGTGCAAAAGTGGAGAAAGTTGTTTCAGTTTTAGTTTTTAATTCCAGAGTCTGAATTCTGGACTCCTACAAGCAAAGTACATATTCAACTACTGAGTTACACCCCAGATCGCAAGTGGAGGTTTTAAAAAGAACTAAAAATATCTAGTAAAAAATAGGAATTATAAAGAATCGATTTTTTTTTTTGCTTTTTGGGTCACACCCGGCGATGCTCAGGGGTTACTCCTGGCTCTGCACTCAGGAATGACTCCTGGCAGTGCTCGGGGGACCATATGGGATGCCGGGTATCAAACCCGGCCGGCACAGGCCGGCCGCGGCAAGGCAAACGCCCTACCCGCTGGGCTATCGCTCCAGCCCCAAGAATCGATTTCTAAAATTCAAAGGTAGACTGATAAATAAGCACAAGCAGGTCAACCAGGCTAGGAGAAGATTCAACATAATATGGTGTTTTTGTTTAAAGCAACTTCAGCTTTTAATAGTAAAAACTTCCCAGTGAAGAATGAATTTTTTATAGTCTAAACTAATGTTAACTTATAAATGGTATGTATCTCCCCTAACTAAATGTATATTATCCATGAAAGAGAGAAAGAGAATAAAGAGAGAGAGTTTAGCCTGGAAGAGGCATTAACAGAAAGAACCAACTCCATGGGAGAGTTAATTGAAATAATTCAGTGATTAGTTTTTTTTGTTTGTTTTTAACTTTGGGGGACCATACCCAGTGGTGCTCAGAGCTTATTCCTTATTTTTTGGGGGACCACCTCTGATGGGGCTCTGTGACCTTATGGGGTTGCCAGGGATTGAACTCTGGTCAGCTGTGTGCAAAGGCAGATGTACATACTGCTGTACTATAGCTCCAGCCTCCAATTCAGAAATTAGTAAAAGCAAGAAGTCAGTATCAGTCCTAGGTGTGAGGGACAATGAAAAGAAGTGGTTTTATCCAAGCTCAAAACCAGAGTGAGGGGCCGGAGCGATAGCCCAGAGGGTAGGGTGTTTGCCTTATGCGTGGCTGGCCTATGCTGGCCGGGTTCGATCCTCGGCATTCCATATGGTCCCCGAGCACCACCAGGAGTAATTCCTGAGTGCAGAGCCAGGAGTAGCCCCCTGAGCATTGCCGGATGTGACCCAAAAAAAAGAAAAAAACAAAAAACAAAAACCCAGAGTGAGTTCTGAGCACTAGGACAGCAGGTAGTGGAGATTGATTTGTATGAGGCCAACCTGGATTCAATACCAGACTGCCCATATAGTCCTCCTCTCCAAACGCACAGCCAGGAGTGATCTCAGAGCACTGAGCCAGGTGTGAGTCCTGAGTACCAGTGGCATTGCCACTGGGTATGGCCCCTAAAACAAATAAACAAACAAACAAAAAAAAAAACAAATAATATTGTAGTCATCTTAAATGAGATAAAACTAAAGTGAGCACTGACAAAGCTGGGAGCCAAAAGTGCCAATGCAAAGGAAGCAAGAAACATCTGCCTCTCCCTCGTATGCCTCCCACCCTAAGATCAGTGCTCTCAGTAATGTTCAGAGCCGCCAGGACACATGCCGGAGGAGCCGGAGCCATAGCACAGCGGGTAGGGAATTTGTCTCCCATGTAGCCGACTCAGGTTCGATCCTCAGCATCCCATATGGTCCCCGAGCACCGCCAGGAGTAATTCCTGAGTGAAGAGCCAGGAATAACCCCTCAGCATCACCGGGTGTGACCATTCCCCCAAAAAAAAAGATGCATGCCAGAAACCAAGGGACTCGATAGAGTAATCCAACATCTACATATAAGTTGTGTTATTATGCATTTTATTACTAAAATGAATAATATTAAGGGAGTGAAGATCAAATTAAGGGAGTGAAGATTTGGGTTTGAGGTAGAAAATGAAGCTTTCCTCTTGAGACACATTTCACTTGAGTTACTGTGTAAGTTCTTTTTTCAATAAAGAGCACTAAGTCCTCTCAGCAAATGCTGTTAAAGGATGGAAAAAGAATAAAGAAATGATTCCTGCAAGGATGAAGGCAATTTTTTTATTTTTCAACTTTAAAAATATTTTATTATACCACCGTGAGACATACAATTACAAAGATGTTCATGTTTGGGTTTTGGAAATA